>PYAF01002944.1:460228-470924 GCA_007407185.1 Glycine tomentella | reverse complement strand
TGAAGAATAATAACTCCTAAAACCAATCTCATTCATGATAAGGCTTTAAATCTAGAGTATAGGACTAGATTTAAAAGGGAGAAAGGTAATCTATTTCTTCTTTTTTAAATTACAAAGTTAAAACTTAAAAGTTTTTATTGAATAAATCAAGTTTAAAGTTTTTACAAAATTTTAAAATTATTTAATACTTCATTAAATAAATTAAATTTAATATGTGATATATTTTTCTATAAATATTAATAAAATTATTATAAGATTACATAACTACAAATGTATTATTTATTTAAAATTTAGTTTGCAAAATTAATATTGGTTAATTAATATCAAAATATGTACAAATAATTATTGAAAGAAATAATTTTACTGAAAGTTACCAACATTAACAAAAGTTGACCTTGAATTTGACTTTATTGTAGGCCACCAGGTTGGTATAATACTCCCTCTGGTCTAGAATATATATATATATATATATATATATATATATATATATATATATATATACTATTTCATGCTAACTAAAAAATTAATTAATCATATTCATTTATATCAATCTTAATTAAAAATTATTGTTTGTCCAATTTATCATTTATTTAAATTTGTTATCAGAAATAAAAAAAAAATATTGAGATTAATACTTCAATGAAATGAAAATATTTTATAAATAATAATATTAAATAAAATAAAACTAATTATTGAATTTTTTTATGTTAACATAAAAAAAAAAGATTTTTTTCTCTCTCTTATATTTGAGATCAGAAGAAGTATGTATCAAAACTAATCTTTAACGTTTTTTCTTGGTAATTGATGCTAAAGTGGAAGTTTTGTCTAATTAAAAATATATATAAAAAAAAAAAACACAAAGGTAGATGCTAACATACTAATGTTACCATTTGTTGTCCGATGCTAACTTAATTAAAAGATTGCACTAAATTAGCTACTTGGACTATTTTTCTTTTCTTTTGTGTGACTACGTAATTGGAATTAAGTGTCAATCAGATTGACGCGCTAACACTAATTCTGAATAATAAGTGTCAATTTGATCGATGCTAGCTGTATATTTTTTAATCATTTTTATGCATTACTAATATATTTGTACAAAAATTGGACATATAAATTAAAATTATAAAAACATAAAAACAAATTATGAACATCAAAATCTAACAATTAACATTTTCAGCAGAAGATAAACATTAAATGATGTGTCTCTATCATCTGTGTTTTGCATCAACCAGAGTTATGATTTGTGATCTCACTACCTCATGATATCGCAGCGCAGCTGCATAGCATGCGCACTTTAAACCACACCCAATGTTAATATGTTCAAGTTCTTTTTTCAGTGCAAACACCCATCAATTGATATTCTGTTGTATGTTGCTGTGATGACTTCAGCTTGTCTTCCATGCTTATAAATTGATCTGCATCAGACAAACTTTACGTTCCATTAACCATTCATACAATGATACAGTATCTGATTGCAGAAACTGCATAGACAATTATTGTTAATGATTTGTACTCCTCTTTTAATCAGATTTTTTTTTTTTTTTTTTTTTTTTTTTTTTTTTTTTTTTTTTTTTTTTTGTATCTTGTCAAGAAAGATCTTCCAAACAAAACCAGTTATCTTGGATGGTACAGCTGGTAGTTTCCAAATCAAGTTGAATAAAACAGCAGTTGAGTTGTCACCCATGTTATATAGTACTTGGTGTGCACTCCTTACTGAATACTTCTTTGTACAATCACCCCTCCAAATCCATGCATCACTTTGTCCATTCCTCGGTGGATTTGAGTGCATGCTAGTTGTTAATACTAGTACAAATAAGATATTTGATGATAATTCCGTAGGCTCTTTCATGACAATTTTTAATCGTCATAGAATATATATTTTATATTTAAAAAAAACACATTTTTACGTATAGTTTTATAATGGTGGTTTTCGGAAAAAACACCCAACCTGTAATGTAACAAAGAACAAATACATGCAGTCTAGTCAAAAATAAATATAGGAAATATACCCAGGCAATCCGGACCAAATTATAAATTAATTAATTAATTAATATCAATAAAAATAATATAAATGATGTACAATATTATCAAACATTGTTCAAATACATGCATTATTTTTTTCATTTTAAAAAGTATGTTGCTCATTTCTTGTGAATTGTTGTAATATTCTCCAATTTCAATGGTACTCCAGCATTAAACCACTGCATCATACAACAAACACAAGTTAATCACATTAAATAATAAAAAATGTAATAATTAAAACGTTTAAGTTAACTAGTATATTATTAAACACAATCTGATAACATTTTATAATTAAAAGTCTAATAATTGAAATTTGTTAAAGTAAACTAGTATATCGTGTTTCATTCTTCCTCAAATCCCCCATGATTATGATCCACTTCCAGTGCATGACATAATAGTCACACTCATAGCCTCTGATTTGAATATGACTTTAAATTCAATATGAAATATAGTTAAATCTTATAATTTCAAAATCACAAAATGTAATCAATCATATTAAAGCATTAATTAGTTAAATGACATACCTTTACTTCAATCCAATGAGGTGCAAGTAAAGGTTTACTCTGGGCAATTCCTTCATAGCACTGGTTAAAAAAACATGCATGTATATTGTAAGATCAAAAGATTCTTGTGTACCCATACTAAGAATTAATAATGTAAAAGTGTTAGAAATTCAAACTTAACTTGTTAACCACGATTCTGATGTGAACATTAAGCTTCTTACGCAAGGAACAAAATCATACAACAACATTATTCCCAGGATAGATGAGTAAGAGCTGCGAATGGTCCCTACATTAGAGAATAATAATTAGTGATAATGCAAATATTTTTTTAAATGCATTAGTTAACTTTTACTTATTGATTCAAGTAAGCTCCTAGGTATATCTCTCTTTATGATTCCTTCAGCCATGTTTGAAGGTAAAGTTGACATTCATCACATATATCTTTTGCATTGTGTATGAACTGAGACTCAATGAATCCATACACAGAACCATGGCCCAAGTTTATTGACAACTCATTTAGAAACCTATTATTGTTTAACCAAATGGAAATTATTAACCATGTTATAAGTAATTAGATAATAAATTAACCTCCAAATAAAAGCACACTTGCATTGTCCACAACTGTAATATAGAGATGTTTAAACATTGTTGACCTGAGATTGTTTCATTTACATCAGTTTATGCTACGAACAAAGGAAAATCATCATTGTGAACCCAAAATGTAGTCACATCCCACAACACTTGAAGAGGTTTCGTGTAAAGGTCAAGCAAATTCTTAATCAAATCAGCTAAGGGATCACTAATGGGATTCGACCTATGAAAAAATTCAACATGTTTCTTTGGACATCTTTGTGAATTCTATTTAGTTAGTAAATAACATAAGTTAATGTTAATAAAGAGCTTTTGTCAATATAAGAATTTCTTAATACAAATAAACATAACTTAAGTAAATACCTCATGTGAAACAGGCTTCACAAGATGTCTTAACCATGCAATGAAGGTGTTGAGGGCCTGCCCCACACACTAAACCTCTGAAGTGGGAAAAGAGACTTGAGCGTCAGCATTTCGAGCTTCTTTAATAGCCACCTTGACCACATCATCAGCCAAAAACACGTGGTGTACGATTGACGCCGCTCATATACTTTTCCCAATGCCACCAGGCAGATAGCATGGTCATCATTAACATACAACCCCATTGTAGGGATGATATCTGAGTAAGGCTCCTCCCATAAGGAATTCACAATAGTCTCAACACAACTTCCCTTTGTGCTCACATAGGCACCATAAACAATTATATCTTCCTCAACTGGAGGTGGCTGTTGGGATACCTTCTGGCTCAAGTTGTTCAACAGGACCTCCTTCAACTCCTCTTTAATTCTTTCTATACTTCGTTTGTTCGCCTCTTTTGTTTCTCTCTTCCACTCTTCTTTAAGGTTCTATATCATCTCAGTCAACCGCTATGGATAAAAATAGAAGTATTAGCTAACAAGTCCATTGCGAAAACCAAATGATTTTTTCTCATATGATTTATTATATCAAGAAAATATAAGGAACTGAGGAAATTCAATAATTTTAGAGATGCCCACTTGCTTAGTCATTCCTTGCCTTACCATTTCACAATATACAAGTCTGATGCCAAGTTTTGTAAATGATTCTTTGCTTTCAAACATACACTGAACTTTAGTAAAGGGGATAGAAAATGAGAGAGAAAAGAAAATTTTGAAATTTAAAATAAAAGAAAAGTGAAAGGAAAAAAACACATTTCTAGAAATAAATTATTTTTCTTATTTCCTATCTACTTTCTCTTCAATCAAACAAAAAATAAATAAATTATATATTTATTTTTATTTTCTCTCAATTTTTATTTTCTTTCAACTTTGTTCCCTTTCAAGTTTCAAACGAACCCTTAATCTAAAACTCTAGAGGAGAAGGCTAGAAGCAAAACAAGATAAAATTTATGTCCACAAACATTGTTGGCTAAGCCAAACTCTCTTATAAAACTCTCCCATAAGGAATTATCCCACATATCTCTTATTATTAGGAACTGTACTACGGAAAATACCATTTTAAGAGATATTATCTATTATATACTGTTATTTATTCACAACCCAGTGTTAATTTAATACTAAATGCAAACCGAAATTTAAGATTATTGATAACCCCTATTGTATATTTTGTTAAATGGTTATATTTAAAATATATGAATAGATCTTAGATTGCTTTAATTTTCCAAAATTATATCATTAATGTGTTTAACCTGAACATACTAATAACAGTCAATTCTACATCAAAAAAAGAAGAAAGAAAGAAACACGAAGAAATGGTTGGATTGCTAGCAGAGTAGCTAATTAGTTATAGAAATTCATTCACAATATACAAAATGTGGGCACTGCTGCATTGTTTTGCAGTCTGCATCTGTCAGTAACAAGAGATTTGACTACAAAAAAAATGTGGGCATTGTTATTACAAATTACAATATTGTAACCAATGGAAATGGTAGGATTGCTAGCAGAGTAGCTAATTAGTTACAGAAATTCATTCACAATATACAAAATGTGGGCACTGCTGCATTGTTTTGCAGTCTGCATCTGTCGGTAACAAGAGATTTGGCTACAAAAAAATTTGGTATTTCCGACGGCCAAAATCAGTCGGAAATGCAAAAAATCCATCGGTAATCCCGAATTTCCTACGGATTTCCGACGGACAAAAATCCGTCGGTAAAATTGTCGTTGGAAATTTAACCGACGAATTTTTGTGTTCGTTGGTAATTTCCGACGGAAGTTACCCACGACAATATCTGTCAGAAATTGCCGACGGAATGATCCGTCGGAAATTACCGACGGAAATTTATGTTCATATATAATAATTTAGTTTGTTTTAGAAAGATTTTTTTTATTGTTATTATATAACATCATTATAAATAAACACATATTGTGATATGAAAGACTCGAATTCATACATCCAAAAGAAATGTTTTAACAAAGTAACCTAAGTTTGGAATAAAATTAAAATAAAAGCACAATGTTCAACATCTCAGGCTGTCATTTTGTGTTTCTAAGTCAATAATCAAAATAGTCATTGTCAGAGTGTCGTTGCTGGTAATGAAGTTGTTGTTGGTCATCTGCTGGTTGATCATTGTTTTGTTGCTGCTCGTCATGTGATGTATCATTGCCTTGGTGTTGTTGTTGATCAAGCAGTTGTTGTTGCTGCTGCATAATGTTGCGAGCTTCTGGAGGTAGAAACTGAAGTACAACTGATTGAAATATCCGCATTTGTTCCGTTGATATACGCAATGCCTCCTTTGATTGACGCAACTCCTCCTTTGATTGACGAAGTTCCTCCTTTATTTGATTAATTTTCGCTGACTGATAGGCTTGACTAGAAGATCTGTGCAAGTTTTGCATGAATGTGTCATCTCCACATTTATAAGAATGAGCAAGATCTCTAGTACCGTAAAGATGTCCCTTACGCATAGGTCCAGCTTCTGCAATCCAACACCGTGTCGTAAGTCTTTGTTCTTCAGCAAGGTCTAAAGGAGTCATTTCAGAATCACCAATACTAGATTGAACATCAGACTTAGCTTGAGATAATCTAGCCTCAAAATTTTCCTGTCAGTCATAAACAGTTATTATTTGATCAATTTAATAAAACAATGTTTAAATAAAAATACCATGGCAAATTATCATCTCACATGTGTCTGCCTAGATCTATCATTGACAAATTCACAAGTATCCTTTCTTAAATGTGTTTGTTGGAAAATCTCATCAATGTATGCAGATCGACCAAGTTCCTGAGACTAATTACAAACATTACAAGATAAATATAACATAACCAGAGAATCAGTAAAGTACCAAAAATTTCATATCATAAGGATGGATCTATGAGGATGTGTGTAGATTACCAACAACTAAATAAAGTGACTATTAAAAATAAATATCCTTTACCTAGAATAGATGATTTGATGGATCAGTTAGTAGGAGCCTATGTTTTTAGTAAAATTGATCTTAGATCAGGATACCACCAGATTCGAGTAAAATCTGAAGATATTCCCAAAACCGCTTTTAGTACTCGTTATGGTCATTATGAATATTTAGTGATGCCTTTTGGGGTAACTAATGCTCCTGCTGTATTTATGGATTATATGAATAGAGTATTTCATCCTTATCTTGATAAATTTGTAGTAGTATTTATTGATGATATTTTAGTATATTCTAGGACTAAAGAAGAACATGTTGAACATTTACGAATTGTGTTGCAAACTTTAAAGGATCGACAGCTCTATGCCAAGATGTCTAAGTGTGCTTTTTGGTTAGAAAAAGTAAATTTCTTAGGTCATGAAATTTCTAAAGGAGGAATTTCAGTAGATCCTTCTAAAGTACAAGCTTTGTTAGAATGGGAACGACCCAAGACCGTTACTGAAATTAAAAGTTTCTTAGGACTAGCAGGATACTATAGAAGATTTATTCAGGATTTCTCTAAAATAGCATTACCTTTAACTCCCCTAACTAGAAAAGGACAAGCTTTTGTATGGAACACCCAATGTGAAGAAAGTTTCCAAACCCTTAAAAATAAATTAACCACAGCACCTGTATTAGTGTTACCTAATTAAGAAAAACCTTTTGTGGTATATTGTGATGCATCTAAGATGGGTTTAGGAGGAGTTTTAATGCAAGATGGCAAAGTAGTAGCTTATGCATCTAGACAATTGAAACCTCATGAAAGAAATTATCCCACTCATGATTTAGAATTAGCAGCTGTAGTATTTGTGCTGAAAATTTGGAGACATTATTATATGGTTCACATTTTGAAGTTTTTAGTGACCATAAGAGTTTGAAATATTTGTTTAGCCAGAAGGAATTAAATATGAGGCAAAGAAGATGGATAGAATTCTTCAAAGATTATGATTTTGAACTTAATTATCATCCTGGAAAAGCTAATATAGTAGTTGATGCTTTGAGTAGAAAATCTTTGATGATATCTACTTTGATGATTAGAGAAAGAGATTTGTTATAACAATTTAGAGATCTTAGTTTGATATGTGAAACTACACCAGTAAGTATTAAACTAGGAGCATTACAAGTTTCCAATGATTTTTTTAGGAAAATAGGAAATAAACAAAGATCTGATTCTTTCTTAAGAACTATAATAGATAAAATAGAAAGTGGAGGGACTAGTCAATTTAAAATAGGAACGGATGGAATTCTAAGATTACAAGAACGAATTTGTGTCCCTAATGATCCAGAAATTAAAAAGATGATTTTAGAAGAAGGACACAAAAGTAAATTAAGTATCCATCCTGGAGCCACTAAGATGTATCAAGATTTGAAAATTTTATTTTGGTGGCCTAAAATGAAAAAGGAAATAAGTGAATATGTATACTCCTGTTTAGTTTGTCAGAAATCAAAGATAGAACATCAAAAACCTTTAGGGATGTTGCAATCCTTAGAAATACCCCAATGGAAATGGGACAATATCTCTATGGATTTTGTGACCTCTTTGCCAAGAAGTTCTAAAGGTTTTGATTCAACATGGGTTATAATAGATAGATTGACAAAATGTGCCCACTTTATTCCTATTAATATTTGATATTCTTTAAAAAAATTAACTACTTTGTATATAAAAGAAATTGTACGTTTACATGGGGTACCTTCTCGTATAATATCTGATAGGGATCCTAGATTTACTTCAAGATTTTGGGAGAGTTTACATAAGGCTTTAGGAACAAAATTAAAATTAAGTTCAGCCTATCATCCCCAAACTGATGGACAAACTGAAAGAACTATCCAATCTTTAGAGGATTTATTAAGAGCCTGTGTTTTAGAGTATAAGGGAAACTGGGAAGATTTCTTACCTTTAATAGAATTTACTTACAATAATAGTTTTCATTCTTCCATTGGTATGGCACCCTATGAAGCTTTATACGGTAGAAAGTGTAGAACCCCTCTATGTTGGGTAGAGTCTGGAGAAAACCTAATTTTAGGTCCTGAAATTATACAACAAACAACTGATAAAATTAGGTTAATACAAGAAAAAATGAAAACTGCTCAAAGCAGGCAAAAAAGTTACTATGATGAAAGAAGGAAAGATTTAGAGTTTGATGTAGGAGATCATGTATTTTTAAGAGTCAATCCTTGGACTGGTGTTGGGAGAGCTCTGAAATCCCGAAAACTTACACCTCGATTCATTGGACCTTTTCAGATTCTCAAAAGAGTTGGACCAGTAGCCTATCAAATTGCCTTACCTCCAAATCTTTCAAACCTTCATGATGTCTTTCACGTATCCTAGATACGTAAATATATCCATGATCCTTCCCATATAATCGAACTAGATAATATACCTATAAAGGAGAATTTAACTTATGAAACCTTTCCCGTAAGGATTGAGGATAAAAGAATAAAAACCCTAAGAGGAAAAGAAATTCCTCTGGTAAAGGTTATCTGGGAAAATGGTGCAAATGGCGATGCTACATGGGAAGCAGAAAGTGAGATGCGGAAAAGTTATCCAGCACTCTTTGAACCAGGTAAATTTCGAGGACGAAATTTATTTAAGGGGGGGAGAGTTGTAACACCCTCAGATTTCAATATATATGTGCATTTTCTTATAAATATGCATTCCTAGACAAATGACATAAATACCCCTGGACACTTTTGAAAATGACCAAAATGTCCTTAGACAATTCCACAAATGACAGACAGGTCCCTAGGGTAAAAGACTAAAATGCCCCTGAACATTTGTACAAATGACCAAAATACCCTTTTGGCTCTGATAAGGTCAGATAGCTTCAGTAAGGTTATAAAACCTAGGCAATAGTCTAGTATGCTTCTAGATAAGAAATTACTGACATTCCTAGTAAAGAAAAACTATGAAATGAAATTTTTAGAAATTTTGGAAGATAATTCAAAAAGAATTGAATATAGACTAATTTGAGTTTTATAAAAACACAGAAAAGGAAAGGTACAATCTAGGAAATTTTCTCTTAATTATAGAAGGAATGAATTCTTAAATAAGTGTTTAGACATTTTACTAAATTAAAAAACAAGATGAACCAATAAGAATTTAGAAAAAGTTATTAGAAGAAAACTAAGAAACATCCCAAAATTGTTACTAAAACTTAGTCTAGTTTTACTTCCAAGAAAGCGATTAAAATTAAGCTTTCATAAATTATAGAAATACTTGTGACTAATATAAGAAAATATGTTAAGTAAATAAAGCATTAAAAAACCTTTAACATATCTATTCCATGGTTTGGACCATAAAGCCAAAAATTGGAACATATTGGCTACAAAAACAAGCTTGGCCGTGCACTTTAGTGAAGGATGGAGAAAGCTTTGGAAAAATGTGGAACCAAGACACTTGGACGGTTGGGGAGTTAGGAACAAAACCATTGGACCAAGTGGAAAGTTACTTGACAAAACAATGAAACAAAAATCTTCTAAACACCAAGCCATTCCACGTGAAGGAAATGAATAAAAGACAAAGGAACAAGCTGAAACTCTTTGCATGGACAAGGCATAGAAAACTGCAGAATTTTCATGAAACCAGCCACATGTAGGGTCATAAACCTTTAGCCAATAAGGAAAGAGCAACTAGAAAGCTAAGACAATGATGAAATTCTATGATTTTTTTTTCACTTAACAGCCAAGTGATTTATGTTAGGAATTTTACCATGGCAAGCGTACCGTTGTTATCGCTGTAAGTTTCGAATTTATATAAGTTCGTCTCCACAGGGATTTGGGTTTACGTCGGTTAATTTAAAATTAACAGTTTAGTAGTTATATACAGATAGAAAGCGAAGATTCATTTGTTGTTGTTTGCTGAAAATGTAAAATAAAGATAACGGAAAACAAGTAAACGATTACGGGAAATGAAATAAATAAACGGATACAAATCAAGTGAATATAGGATTGGGTTTCGTCTTGCTTATCCCTTTAATTGATTTTACCTATGCATTTTCTATTCTTATTGCGCACAGGTCTAGGTAAACTTAACTCGATTCCTCGCAATTAAGCCCTATGGATATTTTACTAAATATCGATTCCTCGCATACTTAATTAAATACCCAAGCATTAAGATCATATTCACGTGTTTAATGCGATCGAAACATTATGCTCTATTCCTAGCAACGTAACGTAACGAGTAATTTCATTCAGTTCAAACCCTAAGATTACTTT
>PYAF01002944.1:439869-455958 GCA_007407185.1 Glycine tomentella | reverse complement strand
TCGAAACATTATGCTCTATTCCTAGCAACGTAACGTAACGAGTAATTTCATTCAGTTCAAACCCTAAGATTACTTTCCAGTCTCACTTAGGAATTTAAGTTTGTGACCCTAGTGATCAAGTAGAATCAAGCATTAAGCGTAGAATGAAATTACCAACAAGAAATAGAATGATGCATAAATAATTTAAAAGAGCATAGGGATAAGAAGAGTACACCCAATCCTTAGAGAAGCTTAAGTGAACATGGGCAGAACCTCCTCGAGAGACTGACCGATTAAGCACGTCATCGACCTTCGCTTTGGCAGAATCTCCTTACAAAATTCACTCAACCTCGCTTCCCTAAGTTCTACACTGACTTAGGAAGCAAAATAACAAGAAACAAGAATAAGCAAGAAGCTAGGAGAGATTTGGAGTCAAGAATGTGTGTCTGGCCTCCAAAATCCGTCCATATTTATAGGTTTCTTCCTCCTGCTTGGCTTGGTCGCCTGGGCGCCCAATTTACACTGCTTCCACTCGCCTGGGCGAGCTAAGGTCGGCCCCTTGGTACTTGTGCTCACCTGGGCGACCAAATTAGGCATGGAATGCTGGCCTGGGCGAGTTAATTGACTTAATGCTGAAGAATCCTTTGGGCTTTTGTGGTTTTTGGGCCTGGAATGTTGTTGGGACTCCTTATGTTTGATATATGCACCTTTCTTGCTTTCTTTGATTTTCCGAAAGCTTTAGAATTCCACGGAACCTATTCAAATACAAAGCATGATTGAATCATTCTTCCGAAATACTTTAAATACAAGTACAAGGTGCTCTTTAACTAGGTTTTAGGGAAATTTCTAAGATAAATGAAATAAATCAAAAGATAAGTGCCAACTTTTAAACATGAAAGTAGCTGAAATGTGGCACTTATCAATTTAGCATATAAAAAAGAGTGGTGGGGACCAAGAGGGGGTTAGCACACGGACAGCACCCCACTTTCCTTCTCAATCCTTTTCACTTTGAATTAAAAGCCAAAACAAAAGCCCACAACAGCCCACACTTTAGGAAATTCACGTGGAAGCTAGGAACATTGAAGAAAAAATTTAAACCTTCAAACAAAAACAAAGGTATGGGGAGTATATGATACATATGGCTTAGATAATTAATTAGATTAGGTTTATCATTTATTTCTATAAGAATTAAGTTGTGTTATCATTTATTTTTATAAGATTCAAGTCTTGAATGCCATGTGTTTGCCAAAATGCCTAAATGAATCAAAATGGTACATAGATAATAATTTAGATAAATAACCTAAAGAATAAATTAACTTGACCTAATCTAACAAGAAAATGACTAATTAATCTAACTTTTATACTTTGTGGCCATGTCTACTTGCTTTACTAAGATGGTGTATTGATTAGTATTGATTTGATGTTGGGTGTTAATTATTAGTAATTTTGATGTTGTTGTATGTTGCTTTATTAATTGCTTTGATATTATTGTATGTTGTTTTATTAATTGCTTTATTAATTATTTGATGGTTATTATGGTCTGTATTAAAGTAACATGTTTTGTTATTAAGGAAGTTCTGTTGGAAAAGTTGTAGGATGTCTATGGTGAATCTTGTGAAAAAGGCTTCCTTAGAGGAAATTATGATGCACTTAGAACTTGAATTGATCATAAAGGGTGAATAAAAATTTGATACCAAGTTATGAGAAATTGAGAAATGAAATAATGATTAGGAATAATTGGAAAATAAAATAAAACCATTACATGCATCATTTACATTTAACCCCTCAGAGTGGAGGGAGGTTTCACTAGAGTGGGTGAAACTATTTTGATAATGGTACCCTTTGACCCCTTAGAGTGGAGGGAGGTTTCACTAGAGTGGAGGGAGGTTTCACTAGAGTGGGTGAAACTATTTTGCTTATGGTACTCTGTGATGATAATCTGAGATCTCAGTCATGCATCATTTAACAAAGAAATCATGCATCATTCATTATGTATTTGTTTTATGATTATTACGTTGTTCTGTTATTTATGTTGTTTCTGTCATTTATCTAACCATGTTTATTATATACTTACCCGAGTTGTGTCTGTGGTTTGACACCTGTGATAACCCCAATTTATTTGGACGAGTAGAGGAACAGTAAGCTAAGGAAAGCGTTGAGGAAGGAGCTGGATGTTTTATATGCTGTATTTGTGAATTTCTGTTTGTCTGTATTTGATACAACGTTGAGCTGTCTGTATCTTATTTTATAACAGACTATTTGGGACTGTGTTGTATTCGAACTGTATCTTAAATTATGTTTGAACTTTGTATTTTGACAATTTTGTGAACACGTTAGAAAAATAACTTATTACGTATAATTAATTTTACGTAAACAAAATTATGTAGAAAATTTTTTTCTGTAAATTAATAAGCGTAATCAATTAAATATGAACAACAAACGTAGTCGTTACATACATCCACCCTTTTCAGATGCTCGATTTTTTTTTTGCCTTTGCACACTTAGAACGATACTCAAGTGCATTCCAATGTGATAATAGATCATTCCAGACACGATCTCCAATCTAATATGGCCTTTTATTTTTATTTCGGGCATCGCTAAACATCTCAGAAAGCCTATGAGAGGCTTTTGAGTGAAAAACTTTTTTAATTTCATTCTCTTCCTCTGGTCTCCAAACCAATTTCCTCTAAAGTAACACAAAATTATCATATTTAATAGAAATACATCAACATCAATAATAGTAGAAATTAAAGGAAAATAATCCGAACAAATTACCATTAGTTGGAATTGATTTACCACGAAAGATTTTAAATATAGAGCACAATTATAAATCAATGAGCTATCATATACGACATTCAAATTAGTACAAGTGGTGAACATATTACCTTAAAACACTGGAAAAAAAGTTCTTGATGGTCTTTTGGAATTGCTCCCCATGTTGGCCATGGGTTATCAAATTGTTAGAACAATAACCATCTGGCCAAGTTAGAACAACAACCATCTGGCATTCGTAGTTCTTTTATCCATTGACATACTAACTTTGTTTGGTCTGCAGTTAGAGTGTAATTTGCTTTTGGCTTTAACAACTTCCCGTTAGCCCCCAACTTCATCTCTAAGTCTCTCCGCCTACAGTACAAAGCTAGGTCCAACCTAGCTTTCTCATTGTCTTTTGTCTTACCACTGACATTCATGATAGTGTTGAATATGTGGTCAAATTTTTTTTTTCAATGTGCATAATATCAAGATTGTGTCGCAACAAATTATCTTTCCAATATGGAAGATCCCAAAAGATGCTTCTTTTAGTCCAATGATGCCACTCCCCATATCCTTCTAATGTTGGCGGAGGTGGACCAATTTTAGTGACTTTTGGCAAATCCCTAACCCTCCGCCAAACTTGTTTAGGTGTCAACAGACGTGGTGGGTCATCTGTTTCCGTTTCCCCTTTCTTGAAGGCATTTTTGTTTCTTATAAATGCATGATCAGGTGGTAAGAACCTCCGATGACAGTCAAACCAAGAATTTTTCCCCCAATTTGCCAACTAGAAGGCCTTTGTGCCCTCCATGCAATACGGACATGCCAATCTACCATGTGTCCCCCAACCAGACAGCATGCCATATGCAGGAAAATCATTAATAGTCCACATCAAAGCTGCCTTCATCATGAAATTTTGACTTCTTGAAACATCGTAAGTCACAACACCATCCCACAATGTTTTCAAATCATCAATCAGAGGTTCTAAATAAACATCAATCCCAATTGTTGGATTAAATGGGCCTGGTACCACACAAGTCAAAAACATATAAGGTTTAGCCATACATAGTTCTGGAGGAAGATTATAGGGGCTAACAATGATCGGCCAACAAGAATAAGGTGTAGCTGATGCTTGAATATATGGGTTAAATCCATCTGTGCATAAACCAAGTCGAACATTTCGAGGATCAATAGCAAAGTCTGCATGTACCCGATCAAAGTGCTTCCAAGCTTCACCATCAGAGGGATGTCGTAATGTGCTCGAACTATTTCTATTGTCATGGTGCCATGTCATTTGGCTTGCAGTTTGCATTGATGCAAACATTCTCTGCAACCTTGGTATTATAGGCAAGTAGAACATCGCCTTAACTGGAATTGATTTTTTATTATTTGATCTCACACTATTAACACGATACCTGGGCTTGTTACAAAATTTACATTTAGTTAATGCCGCATCATTTTTATAATACAACATGCAACCATCGACACAACAATCAATCCTCTTAGCCTCAAATCCCAACTTAGATACTAACCTCTTTGCATCATAAAAGCTTTTTGGCAAACGTTCTTTTATAGGTGTGACATCCAAAAGCATTTTTGAAATAAACTCTAAGCATTGGTCAGGAACATTCCAATTGGACTTGCAAGCTAAAAGTCTTGCGAATATTGATAATTTTGAGTCTGATGCCCCTTCGTACAAGGGGTGATTCGCATCCAACAATAAAGTGTAAAATCTTTGTGTATCTTCATTGGGAGGCTCTTCCATATTATTTGAGTTTGGACCTTCAAATGTGTCTGGCTATCTGAGAGCATTGCACACCATGTCTTGCATAAACAAAAATTCTTCAACTTCACCCACATTTGCTGTGCTATTTGATGCATCCATGTTATTATGCTCGTCATTTAAACAAGAATGTGACATATCTTCACCATGATCAGTCCAAATCCAATAATTAGGCCTGAATCCATATTTGTATAAATGCACAACTCTATCCTCCAAAATCCTAGTACAATCACATTTAACACAAGGACATCTGATCCCCCCCATCATTGTGTTAACATTGTTGTTGGCTAGCTTTGTTCACAAACTCATCAACCCCCCCAACAAAAGACTCTTTCAGACCATTTCTACGACTATAACATCTATCGTACATCCAAAGTCGATTGGAAGGAATATAGTTCATGTTCTGTATATGATGCCAAAAAATAGGAACATTCATAAATCACATAAATGATACAATTGGAAGGCCTAATGGTATTGATGTTTTAGGTAAAGACATTACATACATAATGTTTGCTTTCATAAATGAACAAAGTATGATAAATAAATGACATTAGGACAACCGTAAATATAAATAATGTTTGCTTTCATAAATGAACAAAGTTTGATAAATAAATGATCTTGAAAGAACCGTAAATATAAATAACACTACAGTGTATTTATACACTTTATTTTTTTATAAGCTTGTGCTGTCAAATAGGAATAATCACACTCCATATACATGTTGTGATAGGTGTTAATTGTCTGACAAAGTTTGATAAGTTGTCGTCGAAAACGTACCTGCGTATGTTACTTATGGAAAAAGGTTAAGGATCCGACACACATATGAAATGTTGTTTCCTCTGCTCCACAAACTATGTCATAATTTGAAACAACCATTGATCAGTCCAAAGTATAAACTTCTCTAAAAATTAAGTTGTTTTTGGAGTCAAACATACCATAATCTGACAATTACTACCCTACTTATAGACTACATCAGAACTTAAAAACATTAAGCAAGGTTACAATATAGTAAAATCATTTAACTTGTTTAAATCAATAATGGTTGTTTGATTTTTAATAACATAGAGAGGTATAAGAGAATGTTATGATTAGTCTAGGTAGTTGGGTAGACCACTGATTCGTTCATGAAGAAGAAATTTAAAGTATTGCAGCTGGCACAGAACAGAGGTCAGTCCAACACTTGTTATATGTAAATATACTGAGCCACATAGTGTCTTACAAATCTAGGTGTCAACTTGCCAGTTGGTATTGTGCAGGTTACTAATTTGTGAACGGAGTACAGTTGTTTCTTGCTGGTAAAACTGCAAAAAATAAATGAAATCATGCTTAGTTATAAATGTTAGATTACATGATAAAATATATTAGCCATCTAACAAGTCCCACCTTCCTGGTATGATTTCAATGCGAATGGTCAACCATATGAATACTACAACAAGCCATCAGTCACAATTCTCCTTTCTATTTCTATGATAGCTAATAATATAGTTAGGCATATAAAAGTATATGCGAAATAAGCTCATTAATTTTGCTTTATAGCTAATTTCAGGATCTCCATTGGTTTGTGAGGGTTGATTTTCAAATTGTCCAACAACCATACTAATATACGCAGTTTAGCAAAATGAATAGTATACTAAGCATATTCAAATGATATAACATTAAACTGAACCAAATGCTTTCATGTTTACAACATTTTTGTCACAAACTTTGTCTTACATGTTTGATACATGGACCTAGAACATCACTATATGAAACGTGATGAATTAGAAAGACGAAATGCAATTCATATTCATCTCCTAAAAATGTACATGTTAATTAGAGCGTAACGATAAAAGAAAAGAGGGCAGAATGGCACCTGACATGTGATAAGAAAATCAATAAAACCTCTAGTTAAAAGAGGAAACTCAATGGTCTATAACTCAATGATAAGCTAATTGATGAAAAACATTGAAAACTTCAATTGGAAATATTATCATGACTTTGAAATCTTGTTGGCTTGTCGATTGTCAGTTGTCACATGCAATCTCAAAAGACATAAATTTTCAATTCAAAGGCAGAGTCAATCTAAATGACCCCTATAAAGACTTGGCTTTTGACAGAACACAACACAAGGAACTCAATTGATGTATATCACAAATCTTAACTAATGACAAAAGACTTCAGTGACTTCAGTTGTTGTCACTAATTTATCATCTAATCATGTGTGTGTAACTTGACAAAATCTTTAACATCAATGATATATGGACACCTCAACAATATAACTATAAAAACTCATTTGACACTTTTTCATTTTTCTCCATCTTCATTTTTTTGTCACATCATATTACCTATTACATTATAATTTCTCCCAATTCTATCTTTCTCACTCATGGTGGTGACTAGCTTTTGGTATACATATATGGGTTGAAGATAGGAGCATAAGATGTTTACAATTGTTGACAAGATTTGATTTTTTTTCCCGTGTGTAGAACCACTTCAGGAAACATTGTATGTGTATCATTACTAATATATATATATATATAAACCTTGGTATTATACCCAAAAAAATACCCATCATAAATATCACCACTTGGCACTTTTGTATTAAAGTGTGTCTTAACTCCAGTATAGGTAAAACAACAGCCAAAAATTAAACCTTTTTTTAAAAAAATCTGTATGAAAAGGGAGTAAAGCACCTTATATATTTAATATACATATAGAAAGGTGTAAGGTTTTCACATTCACAATCCATAAAAACAACGAACAAGAAGAAAGTGCTATAATGAAGAGAAGAAAGAGATGTAGTTACTATAAGGAAAACATCTTATCATCAACAGCATTTCCAAACCACACAAATCACAATACATGAAGGCTATGAAGAAAAGCTTATTGACAAAAGCCCAAAACAGAAACATAAATCGATGGGATTCAAGAAACCTGGGCTTAAAACCTATATGAGTGCGTGGAACCAGATAGGCATATGAACTGATTGCTCCGACAGAATCCAACTTCACTCACCTGCTTGAGATGGAAAAGGCTCTAACTTATGTTTCAAAAAAGGGGAAAAGTAAGCTAGGGTTTGAGAAAAAGAGGGAAAGGGAAAAGGTGCTGAGCAATATCACGTTTTTGCCATAAATATTCGTATTTGTGCCTTTTAAAATATTGCCATGTAATTTTTTAATCATTCGTATTCGTATTTATGCCTCTGCACGATGTGGCGCGGTGCTGGCGCTAATCGTGCCACATTTTCGAACACAATACTGGATCTACCCACGCGGATCGCGTGGGAATGACGCTACAGCGCCAGTTGGTCGATCCAACTGGTGTCCCTGCATGATGTGGCGCGGTTCGCGCAGGTGATGGCGCTAACCGCGCGAGAAATTCGACCAGAATGCTTCAATTACCCACGCGGATCGCGTGGCATGGACGCTAACTGTGCGGGTTGGTCGAACCAACAGGTGCCCCATCTGATGTGGCGCGATCTGCGCGGGTGATGGCGCTAGCCGTGCCAGACTATCATTCATGTGCATGAATTGCAAGCAAAATTCTCTGGCATATTGAACATGGAGTAAATTTGTGATTCCTATGATTTTGAATGTGATTTGGACAATATTGAGTACCCTTATCTGATAAATATGTACATCAATAACTGAGTATTATGAGTCAAGTGACTTGGCTTATTAATTCTTGTGTATATGATTATTGGCATATGTATTTACAAGGTCCAAAATCTGACAATTTGAAGTGTCCATATATATCAAGTAATAAGTTGTCTGGTTTGATATCCCTGTAACACAAAATATTAAATAGACAAACGTATTCTATATGATTATTAAGTTTGCTTTAGTTTCAAACATAAACACATACATGTAAATGCAACCTTTTACATGCATCAAGTATTCAAATGTCTTAACTGCAAAATGTAAAGGTAGTGAAATCTAAACAAGAAACTAAAAACAAGAAAACAAAATGGTCCTGATCACTCCTCACTCCTCTCCCTCTCTCATCTCATCCTCAGCCTCAGTCGCCTGAGGTGGGTCAGGAATGACTGTGGCTGGCTCGGTAGCATCGGAGGATCCAGGAGGAGTAGGAGTTGGTGATGACATCTCTGGTGGCTGGTATGTGCTGGTATCGACATCGCTCTACCTTCAAAGGTCCTTTAACATCCGTGTCTGATAATCAAGCCGAGTCCGAATGAAGGCCTGAAGAGATAGATAGTTGGGTGAGTCTTCGTACAGAAGCGCACGTCCGGGTGCCCTCGGGGTAAGAGAAGAATGTGGAGCAGGCTGTGGTACAGGTGGTACAGGGGCCTGTGGCTGAAGATCCTCAGGCTGAGGTGCCTCACGAGGACTCCTCGCAGCAAGCTCCTCTGGTGTTAGCTTCGAAGCTCTGATGATCTACTCCTCTGTGGCACTCTTCATAGCATCAAGGTAAGTCTTGTGGGTCATCAGCGAAGCGATCGGCACATCCAGGGGCTCCTCATCTGGGATCTCAACCCCCGCTTGTCGACACAGGTGAGAAACCAAGGACGAGTGAGCTAGCCATGACTTACTGCTAGCGTCCTGAATCATGTGAAGAATCCGGTTAGATAAAATGTTTGCAATGTAAAGATTACCTTCACCCCGGAGTACATATAAAAGGATGGCGTGTTCCACATTCACATCAGTCATGTTTGTGGAGGGAATGACTGTGTGGTTCACAAACTGGTGCCAAAACGCTGCATCACCCACTAAATCATGTTTCCGCATCTTCTCCGGGATGTAATCTAAACCGGCTTTCGTCTTCCAGCTTGTATATAAACCTGTGATCGCATGCCAAATCCTGTCGGCCAGCTGGGGTACTTCATCCCTGTACATCTTGGTCAAGACATCAGGCTGCATACTCAGGAACAAGTGGCTAAACTCAAAACCATCGAATGGATCGTAGCGGGTATCCACAAATCTCTCGATAGTCTTCTCATCAAATGGGACTTGTACTCCTCTAACCCAACTGACCCTCCGACGATCAACTGTAGCTTGGTCAACGTTGGCTAGAAACTCCTTAAGAATCTAGCTCGAACTAGGCTCAGGGAAGTTGACTAGCCTCTGCCACTAACGCCTGATGATGACTTCCAAGATAGGGTTGCCTTCAAGTAAGGTTTCCCATAGGATTTTCTTTTCTGAGATGATCTTCTTTGGCAGGTACCAACTGTCAAACCGCTCCTAACACTCCAAGGAGCAGAAGCGGGCTTCATCATAACCTGAAATGCGGGGTAGCTTGCTGCTGGGTGTGGTTGTGCTTTTCTTCTTTCTCTTTTCTACTTGCTTACCCTGAAACTCAAAAAATGTTCCATGTACAAATATGATTCAGGGAAGTTTGCATTCACAAGCATGAGATTAACCTCAACAATTCCCAGATTTAGATTCATTTCATGTAACAATCAAAACACAATAGACTAATGTGGCTATAATTGATCAGTTTTCCTGAAGGCAACTAAGAATTCACAGTTTTAGATTTACTCTTCTCACCAAATGGCACAACCAAATCCAGTACTTCAAAAATAAGTTCTAATATCAATCCTACTCAATGAACCAGTCTAGAACTCAAGGATGCCCAATAACATATACAACACACCAAGTAAGTGAATCCATCATCATAATGTGTTAACCTAGAAAGCAATATGCACACAGTCATAAAGATATCAATAGCTCAATGGTCATTCCCAGATTTAGCTTAGTTAATATCTTTAAGTTATTTATCACGATTGCTTAAGCCATCTTTGGGTACAGTTCATGTCCACAGACTTTCTTACCAATGGAATGGGTACTAGAATCTCTTCAATCAATCAAGATTATACCAGCAACAAAATGTCTCAGCAGTTATATAAGTGGTCCAAACACTTTCACAGTAATGACAACCGGCAACAGAATATCTGCTTTAGTTTACACAATTCCAATTACCCAAACCGCAAGCACTTCCAAATTTTAATGAATGATTGAATTTATCATGTTCCATGTGTGAGTTAAAGCTCATTTTCATAATTCATTCTGACAAAACTAGTCCTGGTATTGACCTTGCTTAATGAATCAATCTCACTCAAGGATATCACAACATATTTAAAATTTAAACAACTACCTTCAGGTCAAAAGTCATCCAAGATACATCCAAACAATTCAATCATGAGCAATTGCTTAACAATTTAGTATTATACCAGTAACAAGGCAATAAGGCTCAATCCTGATTCAAATTTTTAAGCACAAACAGATACATAATCATGCCTATTCCCAAAACAATAGTACCAAACAACATATGTCTTAATCCAACCCATCCTAACAACTTATACTGGGATTCAAATTCAATATGATCACCGTATCAAGAACTATGCCAGGCAAATGAGTTTACTCAAACAAGTGTTTCCATGCCAATCACCCAAAAATAACATCAAACAAATATGGCGCTAGCCGCGCCCATGTCACGCAAATCGCGTGAAATAGTGATTCCACCATTGTTGACCTGCAACTTCCTATCCCTAAGCTCAAGCCTAATGCATCTTCAGGCAATGCACATGTTTAAGCAATGAAATTGTACCTTATCACCTGCCATGGATTAAGATGAGATGAATGGATCGATCAACACAGGACACCAGGGAAAACTCAAACTTTGCAGCAATGAGGGTAGCTAGATGATGGGAATGAACTGAATGTGAAAGGTATTTATAGTGTGATGATGGCAATGATTGATAACGAAAATATTGCTGATTGAATGTGGGTTAATGGCAGTTATAGGTTCAGAGAAGTTTTGGGGATGTTGGGAGCAAAAATCGCAACTTGAATTTTCAAATTTAAAAACCCTTCTCGAGGCCTCGCGCGATCTGCATTGCTTATGGCGCGACCCACGTCAGTGGTGAATGAGGGGTCTGCCCTTTCAAACTGGTCGCGCTGATCGCGCCATAAACCACGCTAATAGCGTGAGAAGCTGAAAATGGAACAATTGGTTCGAACTTCTAACGCTGGTGGCGTGGTATCCCAATCGATTTGCGTGGTAGTGCAATTAAGGAGCCTAGGTTCGAACTCTTGACGTTGTGGGCGTCATATCCCACGCGGTTCGCGTGACATTATGCAGATAAGGTTGAGGTTCGAACCATCGACGCTGATTGCACCATATCCACGCTAATGGCGTGAAAAGCTTTGAGTCAAAACCAATAGGTTCGAATGAATAGCACTATCAACGCCACAGTTCACGCGACCAGTGTGAATAACCCGCACTTTAAATAAATGTTCCCTTTGTCATCACGCGATTAGCGTGACATTCCATGCGGTCTGCGCGGAACCTTTGATTGCTCATCATTCCTTTTTAATGTTTTTTATCCTTTCACTTCACATGAATAGCCTATACTAGAATGCAAATAATCACTAAATTAAACTATACATCTATCTTATTAGAAACACATAACATCATCAAAACAAAAGGAACTAAGTATCAATTAAAATTTACATGAATTCAAGCAGCAACTGAAAAAGTCTTGGATTGTCTTCCAAGAAGCGCTTGTTGAACGTCACGAGCCGACGCATTATTCTCTCACACAAATTTATGACTCAGTTAGATTACATATATTCCGTTAAAAAAATAAAAAAAAAATTAACTGAATATAGTATTTAATTATTATGCGTATATAACATAATTAAAAATAGGAGCTTAAAACTTAACATATGAAATTTAAAAAAAATAAACTTAACTTTCAGTGTCTTATATAATTAAGTGACACTAATATCTCAAAAATAAAACCTAATTATAAAAAAGTTAGAGTATAATACACAAAACACATAGTGTGAAGAACTTTATTTAAAATGATTTTATTTAAAAATTGGAATTACCTTAAAATATTTAATTTACAAAACAATGTTACATTTTCAAATAAACATTAATATTTTATAGAAAATATTTAAAATGTCAATAAACATGTAAAGCATGTCTTATAGAATAAATGCAACGTAAATAAATTATAATACATGTTTACGCAGATCAATGCTTTTGTTTTTCTTTATTGTGTATTTTAAATTTTTAAAGTAAATTTTGAAATCAACAAAAGGCATATAAGTAACGTTAGTGGACACACCTCATTACAAAATAAAACACATTAGTTGGACATGCAAATGATTATGTGCATATTGCTTCGATGATTGATGGTTTAAATTTTAAAATTACTCTTGTTTTATTAAATTATTATTTTCAATGTTTTATATGTGAAAATTTATCTCACAAGTAACATATTTAAGTGTGTAAGTATTACAGAAATGACGAAAACGAGAAAAAATATCATGCAGTCATTGAGGATATGCAGATCTTTTGTGGTTAATCTCGTTTAAAAAAGGGTGTCTTGATTAGAAAAACATTTAAAATAAATAAGTTGATGACATATCAAAATATAAATTTATTTAAACATTTTTAAGTAGTCCAAAATATGTAAACAACCCAATGTATTTACTAAGCTTAACATAATATGTACTATAAAAATAGTTTATACTTTATTGGCCTTTATGCAGTCCAAGTTATTTGATTAAAAAAATTAAAGTAAACCAAGTTGAAAGTTTTGAATTAAAGTACAAAAAAAATGTACATATTACACAATTTAAATATTTGTTTATCTTGTTTTCATTCTCTTTAACTTAAACTACACGGTTAACATTATTTAGCTTGTCTCAGTTTTTTTAAAAGAAATCATTTGTAAGAAACTTTATTTTAGAGGCTAAATTAAGAAAATATTACGCACTTTAAAAAGAATCAAAATGTGGAGAACTTTATTTAAAGTGATTTTATAAAAAAAAAATTGGAATCACTTTAAAATAGTCAAACCAAAATAATTTTATATTTTAAAATGAATTTTAATATTTTAAATGAACTATTAAATATAACAAGACAAGTGGAAACCATCACGGATTTTGTTTTGAAAATCATAATTACATCATTTTAAATCATTCTTTTACACTCCTACATTGGTTTATGGTAGGGTTTATTGAAGTAATGGTTTTAATTATTTAAAATATTTATTTTAAATAATTAATATATTTAAATAATTATTAAATTTAATAATTATTTAATAAACAACACTAGTATCTTACTTAAAGTAATTACACACACTCAAAAATACAGTTGTTAAATATTTATCCTCTAACTCCAATTTATCATGGAATTGTTATGTATCCGACGGATTTTACTTATTAGATAATGACTTGCACTATTGTGAACAAATAATTGTTAAATAAAATTATTTACAATAACATTATAAATGTTTTTACATCTTACAAGTATAATAGTATATCTTTATTATTTTATAGAAAATAATAAGAATATCAAAACAAATGAGTTTCACAAATATCTTACAAGTTTAATGCAAGTAAATAATTTATAAATGTAAAAAAAAATTTAAAATACAATTTAAATTTTTTCGACACTAAATTTTTTCGACACAATTTAAAGTAAAGAATTTTTCCGTCGGAAATGCTAAAATTACCAACGAAATATTGTTCGTCGGAAATTCCCGACGAATAATTCCTTCGAAAATTACCGACGAAAATATTCGTCGAAAATGCTAAAATTACTAACGGAATATTGTCCGTCGAAAATTTCCGACGGATAATTCCTACGAAAATTACCGACGGACATATCTATCGGAAATTACCGACGAAAGAAAATATCATCCATCGGGAATTTTCCACGGATAATTTTGTCTGTAATTTCTGACAGATAATTCCTTCGAAAATTACCGATGGAAATGCTGAAATTACCAACGGAATATTGTCCGTCGGAATTATTCCGTCGAAAACATTAGTTATATATTTTCCAAAAGTTTTTCCATTGATAAATCCGTCGGAAATGAAATTATTTCCCACAGAATAATTTCCGACGGATATTTCCGTCAGTAAATTCAGTATTTCCGACGAAAAATAATCCTTCGAAAATTATTTTCCGTCGGAAATTATTTTTCGTCGGAAAATTCCGTCAGAAATGGTAAAATTACCGACGAAATATTGTCCGTCAGAAATATTCCGTCAGAAATAGGCTTTTTTTTTGTAGTGTTAATGCTTCAGTTATTAAGATACTATTTAATGTAGGATAACCTTGTCATATATCATCAGAACGTCAACAAGAGCAATATAATACATTAAAAATTCAAAATATAAAAATTTTCAACACTATATTCATTTTTTCTTATTTTTCATTGGAGCGGTGGTGCTAGAATCAGAAAAGGAAGGTGAAAATGAAAGAAAAAGGATGTAAATGCGTATTGGATAGATTCAAGAAGGTTGTAGTCATAGGTTACAGGAAACACTGTTTTTCTAAAAAAAATTCTTTCATTTTGGCATCCATATTATTCAGTAATTTTCAATTGTAATCAGTAATTTCTTTCTGGGAATTACCCTACCAGTTCTTTACTATAGAAATACCAGTATCAATAAATTTCCAATGTGAGAAGGTGAAACTTGATAGACCTAAAATGTTACCCAGTTCTACGAATTGTTCATTGAGTTGATCCCTCCTTAACTTTTCTCGGTCAGCCTTTTGTGTTTTTCTTGCAGCTGAACAATCCATGGTTCAACTTCAGGGATTTGGCAGTATATGAATATGCTCTAAATAGCAGAACAATTTAAGCAATAGTTAGATCATTCATTTCAGCTTTGGAGAATAAGAAAACCAAAATTATTAAAAGAAAAATGTAACTCATTTACTTCAAAGGGGTAATCATTGTTTTAATCTCTAGATTATAATTTACTTAAAGACTACATTATCATTAGAAATAGTTACATGACTTTGTTTTAATCTCAATCATTCATGTAAATCAAATGTTCTACACTTGATACTTGCTTATATTACTCTCTTTCTCATATAAAAAATACACCCTCACTTGTGTTTGAGTGTGTGTGTGGTAGTGGTGGGGATTTTTTAATACCAGAGAAAGCTGGCAGAAGAAATATGGCATAGCACATATGAAAAAATAAACAATGTCAAATTACTGAGACAAGAACTAACCACAGGCTTTCTTTAAGCAACTCTTTCCTTCATTTAGAGCATGAA
Source organism: Glycine tomentella (assembly GCA_007407185.1). Classification (NCBI taxonomy): domain Eukaryota; kingdom Viridiplantae; phylum Streptophyta; class Magnoliopsida; order Fabales; family Fabaceae; genus Glycine; species Glycine tomentella. Next base: position 440,417 of record PYAF01002944.1, on the reverse strand, counting down.
TGACATGAGGATTATCCTCAAAACCATGGCCTCCAATCCAGTGCAGAATGCTCCTATCTTCAAGGATGTCTCTCCACCTCTTAACTGGTCAGTGACCATGTTGTGTTGGTGACCTACTGACCTCTCTTTGGTATTCTCCTTCTGGCTGTTTCAAAGGAATTTCTATTTGAAGTTTCAAATAAGCAAAGAGATTGGGTTGTTGGGAATAAATGTGTATGTCCAAGATTCAATGCATTATGTTATCAGTTTTAGTAAAAAATTATTATTTTTTTATTTTTATATCATATTTATTGTTTTATTAAATTGTTAATTTGACAAGTCCTTGATTATTATTAGAGACTCGTTATCATGATAGATATTATGATAATGAGAAACAAGTCATTTAGAATTTTAATCTAAATTGTTGTTGATCGTAAGATTATTGTGAATAGGACAACAATAATTCAGATAGATCAACATATTGCTTTTTTTATCGTATGGGGTATATTTTTTTTTATTACCATTTAGGGATAGATTTCAAATGAATTATCAAATGGGGGTAAGTTGTA
>PYAF01002944.1:416166-439769 GCA_007407185.1 Glycine tomentella | reverse complement strand
TTAATATTTTTATATTTTTTATTTAATATGTTATTAATTTTCTATATTTAATTTAACACATCATTTTATTAAATAAATTTATTATATTTTTATATTTATTTATTAAATAACTAAATTAATAAATTATTTATAATTTCAAAAAACAAATTTTATGAATTTTTGAAAAAAATTGAAAGTCGTAAAAAAATTTATAACTTTCAAGTCGTAACATTTTTTATATAATTTTTTTTATTTTCAAAATTGTAAATAATTTTTGTTTTAATTATTCAATAAATAAATAAATACAGAAAACATAATAAATATATTAAATAAAATAATTTAGTAACCATTAAATATATAAAAATTAATAAAATATTAAATAAAATCATATAAAAATTAAAACAATATATTAAGTAAAACAATATTAAAAAAATACAAAAATTATTAAAGAAAAACATATAAAAATATTAAATAAAACTAAAAAAATAAAAAATACTTTTATTTTGAAATAATTAAATTAAAATAATATTTTCAATTTTTTTAAAAAATATAAACAAAAATAAAAGAATTACAAAAAAAAAGTAAAAAAACAAAAAGAAAACACATACGACTTTAAAGTCGTATGGAAAAAAGGGCATATGTAACGCCCCATATGCATCTAGTTCATTAACATTCATTTATGGTCGTTAAGCGCAGCAATCAATTAAGATTAATAAATTCGAAAACGATAAACAAAATGACATCATCATACGTCATCAACAATAACATCTTTACATTATGTATGATAATTACACGCATCATATAATCAAAGGACCAAAATAAGCCATATAACTTAGTAAAAGTATCTCAACAATGGTTGTACAAAATAAGGGATCATATACCCTGTCCTCTCAACTTACATCAATATCTCTAAGATGTATAACATATACAAAATACACACTAAGTGTGCATCCTCTTCTCAGGGGTACAAATACAAGCATAACAAAATAAATGAGCCAACATGCTTTCAAAATATATGATTAAGGTTCACACAGAATCATATCAGAGCTCGGGCCTCTTGCCCTGGGATCCACCATCGCTCGTTGAGCATTGCCTGTAAAACATAATCCCCACACACGAGGTGAGATACAAATCTCAATAAACTCAGGGTTCTTGGAGGTCTCTCCTCCCCCTGGTTCACTTCCATGACACATAGCATTAAAATTGACATCACACACAATCCAACCATCACGACACTCATAAACCATATCACGTGTATATCACAACACAGGCGTCATTCCGTTGGGCGCTACCAACATCAAGAATGTAACATAGATATAACAAATATATACACATATAACATTGCCTGAGAAATATCATCCACTGAAGGGCACATTCTCTCAGGACTTTCCGCATCATTGCCTGGGAAAGATCATCCACTTAAGGGCACGTTCTCTCAGGACTCTACGCACATTGCCTGAGGAAGATCATCCACTGAAGGGCACATTCCCTTAGGACTTCATGCCAATGCCTGAGAAAGATCATCCACTGAATGGCACATTCTCTTAGGACTTACTTGGAAATCTATGGCACTTCCGAGGGAAGATCATCCACTTAAAGGCACATTTCCAATGGAAGTCCATAGTAATCTATTCTTGTGGCCAGAGAATCTCATCAATCACACAACATATCATCATAGTATATATCATATACATGTTCTCAAATAAAGCAGTAACACACAATTTCAATATACATGACATACAATAATCATCACTCCCTCGGAGTATGGTGGAACACAGACAATGGAAAACACTTCCAAGAACAAAGAGCTTACCTGCTCTCAGCTCTACACCGGCTCTCCCGGCTTCATGGTCACAACCACCAGTAATCTCTATATCATGCCCTACATAAAGGCATATAAACAATCAATAATGGTTCTCAACCGTTAGAATGAAAAGAAATGTTATTCCTTTCCATTTAAACCTCTTTGTCCTCTATCTTAAAGTTATCAGAACTAACCACCTAATAGGCGACTCACAGACCCTCAGCAGGATCTATCTCGGCCTAACCAAGGCACTAGAGTCTCCCAAAGACTCTGCATAAGCCAATTCAAAGAGTTCAACACTCTATTCAAGCCACATATCAACGATTTTCAAGGTAGCTAAACCGATTACTTCAACACATTTTCACCGTTTATATAACCTTTTAAACACATCATGTGCAAGCTCTAATGTTCATACATACCATAACATCATCAATTTAGCCCACATTCTTCCTACACATACATTTCTCATACCCAAATTCCAAGGTCCACAAAATTAATATTTCAAGGCTAAACCTTCATCACAACAACCTCCTAAGCATACTTTTCTAAAGGACCCAAGCCTAATTTCAGTTCTAACACAAATGGGTCACTATTCACCTCAAGAACAAATTCTCAAATAATTGGTAGAATTTGAGTTTCTTACCTCTAAATCGACAAGGAAGGATAGTGGACAACTTCTCCAAGTTTGAATGTCCTTAAAACGCAATCTCTCCGTTTGAAGGTTTTTAGAGAAAAGTGATGTTGGAATCTAGCTCATTGAGTAGTTCCCTTCAACTTTCATGTTGGGAATGAAGTGTTTTGGTCAATAGTTGAGTGGGTATGGAGCTTTTCCTCTTCAACAATGGTGGAAAATGAAGAAGGAAGAAGATGGGTTATGTTTTGTGAAGAAAATGAGAGAAATGAGTCACTTAAGTGACTTCAGTTGCGTCCTTTGCACTAATCACGCCATTCTAGCGCTAGATTCCGATAAAATGACTTTCTGGTGTACTTCTGGGGCTATTCGCGCCAGGAACTAGCCGTCGCCATTTCCATCGTCAATTTGGTCGCTAACGTTTTTTTTAACCTTGGTTATTATAGCATATGACTTTAAAGTCGTAAAAAAATTTATGACTTCAATTTAAAAATTGAAAAAAAAAACAAATTTTTGTTACGATTTTAAAGTCATAATTTTTTTAAAAAAATAACACTGAAGTCGTAAATTTTTTAATGATTTCAATTAAAAATAATTAAAAAATATATAAGTTGTGACAGAGGTTACGACTTCTAACTCAAAAATCATAACACCTGTTATGACTTACTCCCATTTGGTAATTTATTTGAAATCTATCCCCAAATGGTAATAAAAAAAATATATCCCCACTAGGTAAAAAAAAGCCTCAATATATATGTAATGGTCTTTATTGAATAAAGATTAATAGATCTCATTTATTAAATTGCATATATAGATGATGTACATGTGGAAGTCATCATTGAACTGACTCAATTGAAAATTCCTAATAGTTAATATTACATTTATATGTCAACAAAAAGTTCTCAAGAAGAAATATAATAGTTTCCTTCAACATGAAATTATCATAGTAATTAACAAGTTATTTGTTGTATTTTAATTTCGGACACCTAATGCCTTAGGTCACTAGTTGAATGAGTATTGGATATGATTAAATACATGTAGAATTAATGATTAATCAAGAAGGAATCCACCAACTCTAGGTAATGAGTTTGAGCTTTATGATAGAATAAAGATATTGGCTAGGGCAATTGAATGAAAAGAGAAAAGAGTTTCGTAAGTCATTCATTGATTAAATATGATACATTAACTTATTAGAGTTTGATAGTAATACTATACTCTAGAGTTAACATTGAGTTGTAGACGATGAAAAAAAATATTACATTATTTTGCTGTTGGTTCTTGAAGATAAAAAATGTTACTTCATGATATCCACAAGTTAAGGAGTGATGCTAGACGCCTACCTTAATTAAAAAATTAATTATGATTAATTTACTATCGATTTAATATTGAACCTACGAGGTCACACACAAACAAGTGTTTCAATCTTTGCAAAAGAAAATAATTTATTTGATAATTAAATTAGAGAATTTAATTTAATCAAATAAATATTTTAATAGAATATTATTATATTCTTTGTTAGCATCAAGAATATAATTAATATAAAAAGAGTATTATTTTATAAATGTGAAAATTGTCCATAAAATAAGAATAAGACTCTATTTCTACATATCATGATCAAATCATGTGATTAGTTATTGTAACTAGTCATGTGATTATTTGAGAATTATCTTTGTCATATATCAAGAAGCTTCTTATGATAAAAAGATATGCATGAGATAGTTTTATTTCCAAATTTAAAAATATAGAGATATGAAATTATTTTAAATAAATTTTCTCTTCTTTGAAAAGGCCCAAATCCATGTCTCTTTAAGATTATAAATAGAAACATCTATTTGAAAATAAAGTTTACTAGACAAACTAGAAAAGTTCAAGCCTAAATTTTTAGACCTGAAAAGTAGAAAGAATGTTTGTTCTTTAGAGTTCCACTCATCAAAAGAGTTGATAACAAAGATTGATCTCGATGTGGATATACGTATAGTCTTCACACTATTGAAGAAAAATGTTTTTGTTTCAAGAACGCGCATTCAGATACACAAATCTATTTTTCTCTATTTATTATTGTTATATATATTTTGAATGCAAAATAGATCTTAATTTTCCAAAAACTTCAATATAACTAACATTGGCAACATAGCAGAACTCTTGGATTTCTCATATTCACTCTAGTGTATTTTCTATTTATTTCCTAGAGGATATCTTATAGCTTGTTTGGTTTTAAAAAACATTTTCTATCTCCACTTCATAATTCCACAAGTAGCTACCAAAATGTCACCTTATTTTCATTTTGTTTTTGTTTGCAGACATACTTATATAGGAAAAGTGAAAACAACAAAATATTGTTTTCACTATATCCAATACAAGTCTTTGAAAACAAAAATCAAAATAAAAATAAGATGGCAATTTCCAAAATATTTGTGAAAATAGGAAATGTAAATAAAAAAATTCCTCTTTTCTTTCTAAATATTATTAATTGGTAAATAAATCTAATCATGAACTAAACACACATACCCTTGGCCCCTTCCCAAAATGACCGACTCCCTACTATCGACTTTGGCAGTTGAATTATCCTTAGTTTGGAAGCTAATATGCCCCCTCTCCATACAATAAAAAATCTCTTGTCATTTTACATAATAGATTGGTCATATATTTGAATCAATGGTATGACAACATTGATGTTCTTGAAGGAAAACACACACCCCTCTCCATTGACAAAGAATTGTGGATCCCTTATTATAATCAAATAACAGTAAGGATACATATGATCTTGGTGATCCTGGTATTTTGTCTATTTAGCCTTCTATCCATAGTTTTAAAAATTGACTCAGTGACTGAAATTGATGACTATCTTAAAAAAAGGTAGATTAGTTATCCATAGTTTTTTATCCTGGTATTTTTTTTACCCTCAGTAGTTGGATCGATGGGTAACTAATTGACTCGCATGACCCAGTCTGTAATAAAAAAAATTGATAACTATCTTAAAATCTTTCTTTTGGTGCATTGAAATTCAAAAGTCTTAAAAACACAAATAAAATATAAAGAACACAAGTTAAAAAATCACTATTATCTATAACATTTAACATCAAAGGTATCAATGACAGTATATATCAATATTCACACTAAAATGAAACATAATCATATCACATCAATGTAGATTATAAAATATAAAAAATCAATCCAAAGTTTCAAATCACAGTTTTAAAAAATGATTCGGGATCACAATTTTAACTGCAACTCAACCATAATTACAACCACTTCTAAATCAATTTAACTCAACAAAAAATGCAATTGCGGCCACAAAAAATATTCAACAATGAATGAAAAGATCAATTTAACTCAAAATCACATAAAAACTAAAATAAAACAAAATGAAAAAAAAAAAAGATAAGTGACCCATCCTAGTCAACGGGTCATCGGTTTGACCACAAACCTGGTTGGGTCAATCCAGGTCACTCCAGGTCAATAGCGTAGCCAATCCAACTTATGATTCGACTCGGTCCAACCAACGATCACGATTCGACCGGTCCGACCAGATGTGTCAGTCCGGGTTTTAAAACTCTGCTTCTATCATCCGAGTGGGTTTTTAGACATAACTAGCTGAACTAGATCAAATTTTTGTCATCTACAAAATAAATAGAACTTTAGAAGGGAAAACATGATGGGAGGGTGCAACATTAAATAGATTAATGTTGATTGTTTTAAGAGCTATCCTATAAGACATGATTAAAGAAGAAAAAGGTTATGCCAACAGATTTCATTCACTCCAAATATGCCACATCAATTACTTTTTTTTGGAAAGTATAGCATTAAATACCAATAAAATACACTTTCAAAGATGGGGTAAAGAATTGCGTTTCTTTTCATTCAACAGTTGAGAACCGTTATTGATTGATTATATACCTTTTGTAGGGCGTGATACAGAGGTTACTGGTGGTTGTGACCACGAAGTCGGGATAGCCGGTGTAGCACTGAGAGCATGTAAGCTCTTTGTTCTTGGGAGTGTTTCCCCTTGACTGTGTTCCACCATACTCCGAGGGAGTGATAGTTGTTGTATGTCATGATGCATGTGTATTGAAATTGTGTGTTACTGCCTTTATTGAGAACATGTATATGATATACACTGTGATGATATGTTGTGTGATTGATGAGATTCTCTGGCCCGTAGAATAGACTATAGATGGACTTCCCGAAGAGCCAAAGTCATGTGGAACAACTCTTCATGGTCAATTATATGAATAGAAAACCTAAGAGAATGTACCCATTGCGGATGATCTTCCTTAGGTAATGTTATATGATATATATATATATATATATATATATATATTCTATGTGAATAAGTCCTGAGAGAATGTACCCATTCGATGGATGATCTTCCTCAGGCATTGATATTATTATTAATACACACACACACACATATATGCTATACGTGTGTTGCATTCCTGATGTTGGTAGCGCCCAACAGAATGACACCTATGTTGTGATATACATGTGATGTGTTTTATGAGAGTTGTGATGGCTAGATTGTGTGATGCCAATTTTGATACTATATGTCATGAAAGTGAACCAGGGGGAGGACAGACCTCCAAGAACCCTGAGTTTACTAAGATTTGTATCTCACCCCATGTGTGGGATTATATTTTGCAGGTGATGCTTAACGAGTGGATGGTGGATCCTAGGGTAAGAGGCCTGAGTAGGGATATGGTTCTATGTGAACGTTAGGCACATTTTATGAGAGCATGTTGGCTCAGTGTTTTGTTATGCTTGTATTTTGTACCCTTGAGGGGACAATGCACATTTTGTTGTATATATTTATCCTGAGAGATATTGATGTATGTTGAGAGGACAGGGTATATGATACCTTATTTTGTACAGCCATTATTGAGATATATGTATATGGCTTATTTTGGTCCTATGGTTGTATGAGGCGTGTAGTTACCATACATAATGTAAAGATTTTATTGTTGATGATGTTTGATGATGTCATTTTGTTTATTGCTTCCAAATTGATTAGTTTTAATTAATGGTTGCGCTTAACAACCATAAATGAATGTTAATGAACTGGATGCATACGGGGCGTTACATTTCCAAAGTCGACTGAGCACTCTCATCAGTATCCAAGGCAGTTCGGAGCTCCTGGCGTAGGGAGGCAGTAGTATTCTGCGACGCAAGGAGCTCCTCATGGGTTTTTAGGGTCTCCTCCCGCGATGCTTGGAGCTCGTCCAATAGTTTGCCATGCCTAGTTTTCAAAGTTGCCAAACTTTGTACTAAGGCAACATATTTGAAGGCGTTTTCCTCAATGCGGCTGAGCTCTTTAAGGTCACTGTGTGAAAGGAGACTCGAATCTGAGAAGCATTTGGGAGCCTTGACGATGCGGATTACATCTTCATTAACTCCTTTCTCCCAAAGGCATCCCAGTGATGACCCAAAAGCATCAGTGGAGGAAGGATGAGCAGAAGAACCAAGGAGTGGAGGGGGCAGAACGGGTGCAGCAGTTCCAAATTGAGAAGAAGGTGCCGGATTATTTTTGTTTGTTGGAGTCACTTCCAACTGTGCCGGTTGGGCTACCTTGTGCTTTTTTCCTTTTCCTACCCCTAAGATGGCAAGAAAAGGCAGAGGTTACGATCGCTTTGGAGGGTCAGCACACCCAGCCGCTAAGGCGGAAGGGGTTGGCTTTCCCGGTTCAAATGTCATGATTAAGGCGTGTAATGAAGTGATGGTGCATTAAATGTGCAGACTGCGTGCTACAGTTAAGGACAAGACATGATGACGTTATTTCATAGAGACGTTCCCTATTCTAGATGTCAGAAGCATAGAAATGAATCGACCATCTAAAATCGAAAGGACAATATGTGGTGGCACCTCGGTAATGGTAAGGAAGCGATTCAGTACGAAGCAGAACCCGAATAAGGATGATCGGGTGAATTAAAGAATACCTCAGTATAAGACAACTAATAGTCGGTCATAAAAGAACATTAATTTTCCAAGTTACCGGAAAGGATGGCACACATTAGTACATTTCGGCTGTCTAGAAACCTTGACAACCGGGCTGGGGGCAACTGTTACGGATTTGATATATGGGCTTAGTGTTAGGGTCCATTAAGAATTTGAAATCTTGGACTGTTGACCATAACAACAGAGGAGATTGTGGATCCTGAATATAATAACTGAAAAATATAATTGCAAGGAAGATCTTGATATCAGGCGGTTTGAGATCTTGGCCATGCATATCAGAGAGAATCTTCAATTGACCGAGAGGTAAGTCTAGTATAAGTAAGGACTGCTTTCAGAGAAAAAAGTACACACCCATTCGTTCTCTCTTTTCTTTTCCATTAATACTGTGCACACACCTCACTCCACTGGTTGAGTATTGCTTCGTGCATAGTGATCATATTTCTAGAGGTATTTCTCTTCCATAAATACCTTAAGAGAGAGCTTGATCCAATACCAAAATCAGCATCCTTACTAGACATAGTTGTTCGTAAAAGTTAGAACACATATATTAGGAAATATTAAATGAAATATTTTTTAAAATATTAAATGAAATATTTATATTATAAAAAATATACATTTTTTACTTATTATAATTATAAAAATAAAAAAGATGCAGAAAGTTTATTGAAGCAAATTTAATAATAATAATAATAATAATAATAATAATAATAATAATAATAGAAGTATTTCCATAAGATATTTATGAATTGAATGTCAATATTCAAAGAGTTTTATATTACCATATATACAATTGGCTTGGCTTCAATGTTAAATTAAGTTATTATATATAAATTTTTAACATCAAATAATAATCTTAATCGAAAATATTTTATTAGATTAATACACACAAAAAATTATAATTTAATTTATAATTACATAACAAAAATATAATTGATCTAATTTAAGTTTTATTCTTTAAAATACCACCTTTAATCATTACCTGTTTGGCCATAGTTAAGACCGCTAAAATTTAACAAAAATATTTCGTACTTGCAGGACTAGTACAAATTATAAATTTTATTGTTGTAATATTAAGTATTCACAATTTATTATTAATAATAATTAATGTTGTTTAATTTTTTTTATCTAAATTAATAACTTACTTAAAAAATAAATACTAAATTATTTATTTAGTACTTTGAAAATCCATTTGGCCTCAATTTAGTATTTAAAATTTATAATATTAAACAAGTCTCTTAAATGATATCAAAATATGGTCATTTGTAATTTTATTATAAATCAAAATAAGAAATACTTTTATTAGTTTATACCTTTTCAGTGATGAAGGATTCAGTATTACAAATATTTGGAAGAATAAATTAATTTAAGCAAATCATTGAATGACGATATAACTTAGTAGTTTGACATGAAACGAAGTTAAACAAAATTAAAATAGAATCTAAGAAGCAAGTATAAAAAATAATTTTATAAAAATTAATACTTAAACATAATCAACATAATTTCTTAAAATCAAGTTTAATTATATTCATCTTGATTAGTCAAATAATTTGTTCAAATTAAGTAATCAATTAGTTTATTATGATGAAGTCAATTAAAACAAACTAATGTAGTTTTATCATTAAATTTATTTATCATTTTAAATAGCATTATATTAATAGCTGAGATCCGCCAAGCTTTATTAGCTCTATGTTATACTCTCATGTAGCTTCTATTTCTTTTTAGTCTTTGTGTTTGGTTTTTGTCTGGGCTCGTAGCCCCTTTCATCCAGGAAAAAAATATATATTAATAACTATTTTTAAACTTTGATAGCTAAACAATTTTAAATTTGTGTCCAAGAACAACTGTTAATTTAATTAACTTCTATCACTTAAAAATCACTATTTTTTAATTATTTCATTATTATTTATTTCATGAATGAAATATTTTATTTTCTATTGAAAAGTTAAATATAAAATTTTCTTACATTATACTAAACAATATCTCTACCACCTATTTATATTTTTAATGTTTATTTTGTTAATATATGATTACAATAAATAAATCTCAGATGCTACTTTTTTGTAGAGATCACAAATATCTTCTACAAAAGGTAATTATATTCAAGTTGAATAGGAACATTACAAAACTCTTCTTATTTAATGCAAATACCTATCTAAGTTTCAAACTTAGAGTTAATACTATTGAGTTAAGCTAATTAAAAAAATGTTGTACCGGATGATATATATGATCGGTGACAATTCAAATGAATTACTAATAAAAACATACAAAACAGTCAAACTAAATTAAAAAATATTAAACCATGTATCTCAACACTAGCCAAATTCTAATGTTTTTATCAGGAATTTTAATTTTGTGACTACATGTTTGATTTATATATATATATATATATATATATATATATATATATATTAAAAAGTTTTTAAAATGAGAGAATAGTGTATATATATTTCACATTGTTATTTAATCACAAATTATTATGCATGATAAGTTTATTAATTATTACCATCATTATCTTTAAATCACTCCAATGATATGAATTATGACTAATTGACAAAGTATTTTTTTTTTAAAATAAACTATATATAGAAGAAGAATAATTCAATTACAATATGTTATGTATGACAAATTTGTTAATTTTTACGATCACCATTTTAAAATGGCTTAAATATATTTTTGATCCCTAATAGATACTATTTTTTTAATTTATTTCGTAATAAGTTTTTGTTTTGCATTGAGTCTCTAATAAGACAATAATTTTGTTTTTGGTCTTTGCAAAATTAGCAAATTTTGTATTTGTTCCTTAATAAAAAAATTATTTGTTATTAGTTGAAACTAAATCAAAATAAGTCACATCAATGATGATGAAAATAAGATGATGATGATGATTTAAAAAATTAATAGAGTTTGCATGAGAAATTGATTCCTAACTAGTGTAAAATTGTTTTAGAAAACAATTTTTTAAACTAAAAAGTGAGGAAATGAATCATACAAATTGTTTATAATTAGTTTTTTGTTCCTAAACGACATTGGTTCTATTTGGATAAACTATGTCACAAGTACTTATAGAATAAGAAGATCAAATGGATTAAGTTAGGAGTTATAAGGTTGAGTTGGTGGTTGAAGGAGGAAGCCGGGAGGGAGAGGTTATAGATTTAAATCTCTCCCGCTGACAAAAAGTAAGAAATTAACTACTAACATTGGCCTGATAAAAAAAGTTCTACATAAATTTATACACCTAACTATTGTAGAACTATTTTTTTTTTAACTAAGACAATCACAACGAACAAGTTCCAGCATTGCTTGGACATTGGTTGTTGCTTAGTGCTAGACATGACCGGAACTCCCAGACCCAAGAGACATATGAGGCATACTTATTATTATCTTTCACAATGTAGGTAGGTACATGGATGATATTGTAATTTTGTATCATGATTTATTCTATATAACTTATGTAACCCTTTATCAATGATATAAACATCCATTTTACTCACAAAGATGTAGGCATATTTGTCGAATCTCGTTAAATCCTTGTGTTCATATGTGCATGTTAATCTAGTTAGAATTCCAATTACTTTTGCTAATAAGCCTATGGTGCAACTAGGTGACTGGTTCACACAAATAAAATGGAATTGACACTTGATCCATGCAAGAGGATCCCTTATATCACAAGTCTTTTCAGGTTGTGGGTTTATATATGGAGATCAAAACTCAAAAGTCTTCCTAGCAATGTGGAGGTTAGGCGGCATGTCTTGTCGATGAGAGCTAATGGCAATGCAAGTATCTAGAGCATATTGACGACCATATATGGACATAAGCTCTAAGGGCCAAATGGTTGAGCAAATGGCCTAATAGGTGGTGCAAATATTTATAGCATATTGATGACAATGAATAAGCTTTAAGGGTCACCATTGAATACTTATAGATGAAAAGAAAAGGCTTTTGCTCAAGGGGAAGCTACATGTGAGAGACTCACACTTGAATTAGAGACTATTAGAGTTCAAATGAAAAGATGAAGTCCCAAATTGGTAGGAATGAGCAAGTTGAGTAACTTATAAAAGAGAAAGAAGTGCAAAACCTAATGCCTCAAAAGGTTTAGGGTTGAATGTAATATCAAATTCACTTGTGTGATTAGCTTGTAAACCATTAATAAAGATTTTCCAAGTGTTTGTCCCCTCGTATTCTCAACATTTCAGAATTTAGTTTATGAAAATGGGTAATTTTGAGGAAAAGTATAAAATTACATGAGGGAGGTGTATTTAACTAACAAAGAAGAGCATTTACCAATTGCGGGCCTATTTCTCTTGAGGTTGCACTTTAAACTTTTAAGGGTCCAACATGAAGAAACATTTAATTATCAATTTTCTTAATGACCAAAAAGTATTATTTACAACATCAGCACAAACTATTTCAACTATCAATTACTAACCCTAGACAAGCAAACAATGTAATTTAGGTTAAATTAAATATGTTTGAGGTTTTTGATAAATTATTGATTTTTGTATTGTGTTTCATCTTTGATATATTAAAACTTTTGTTCTAAGTCCCTACCATAATTTAAGTGATTATGTGACAAAATTATAAGAGTGACTTGGTAGTAAAAAGAGAAGGAGAGAGGAAAAGGTAGTTGGTTCGATTCCTCGCTACCAAATAACTAATATTTAACAACTAACACTTACTATAAAAAAAAGTAATTAATGACACATTGTGAATAGATCTTTGCAATATATTTTAATGGTTGAGATAATGTCACATTATCATTTAAGTGACAACATGAAATTGATTAAAATAAAACTTTTAATATATTAGAGATCCAATATAACACAAAAAATTGTTAGGGACCTAAATTAAAAATTAATCATTTATTAGAAATATTAAATATATTTAAGTCTATAATCTAAGATGATTTTATAGGAGTTAGAATAATCGATGAGCGGAAAAAGAAGGGGAAAATGAGGATGAGGGAAAAAGAAACAAAATGCTAATCATGGATTGACATTGGGATCTCATTTCACTTTGAATTAAGAAGAAAAAAATAGTATGAAAAAGAAAACTTGGGACATAATTTTTTTTTTAACTGGCAGAGTAGAATTTCATTAAAATAGAGGAAATGGGTACAAGGAGTACCCACCCTTACAAAACTCCTATCCTCTACTTCAATAACCTGCTTGTATTGTGAAACCCAAACCCAAGTTGTATACATTTCCAAAAACCAAAACTATGTCAGTGCCAGCTAGAGATGCAGCACCCCCCGTATCATATGGTCATAATTTAAGAGTTCGAAATATCTTATATATTTTTCTCTCTCCAGGGTTGATAAACTGGCATGTACGTTAAATACGTACGCGACCCAGTAGCCTGCAAGTTCATGATTTTTTATGATTAATGCTGGGGGTTCTACATTTGGCAAGGACAAAGGATCACCAACTTTAGCAATGAAGAAAGTGAAAATTTCAGTATTATATATTTGGGACCCATATGCTGGTTATTGGTCATGATACATGTTTGGCTGATACCTGGTCACACTTATATATAATGCAAGTATCAATGGTCTAATATTAGCTATTAATTAAGTATAATCTGAAACTATAGAACAAAATTTTGGAATTTAATACTTGATAAAAATAATTCTTTATTAGATTTTATTTATTTTTTATTCAACTCTGGATTAGTCAAAGATTTTTTTCTTTCAAATGAATCGGGAAGGCTAAAAAAAGTTAATTAAGCTAGGTTTAACTATTACTAGTATATTCTCCTAAAAGACAAAACTATATTACTAGTATATTTCTTACGTATCTTGGTAATATCTCATGCATGTTATAGGCTCTAGTTATAACGTACAACAAACACAGAATAATATTTGATGGGAATCAGAAAAAAAATAAAAATATTTGACTGTCATCTCGAGCAACTTATTTATTGGGTTAAACTAAAAGAAGCGCATGCATGTACACTAAAATTATTTATCAAAATATTCTTCTATAACTATAACCTAACCTTAAATAATTGGTTTAACTAATAATTGAATTATTAGTGAATTATCTAAACTACTAATTACGAATATTCTTAAGTTTATTTATTTTATTATACTAAATAATTTTATTAGTGTAAAATATTTATATGTATGCTACATGAAATGTAGACTTAAAATATATAAAATGAATTTTAGTGAAATTAAAGAATGAATGAAAAATAAAATTATTTCTTCACCTTTCTTCTGTTATTTATGACCAGAAAGTCATAAATTATTGCTTTTAAGATGAACTAGAATATCAGCCTATCATATGCATTCGCACGGCAAAATCTGACCCCAATTAAAAAATGTTTGAGAAATATTTTCTGATCCATTTAAAAATCATCTCAATAAAATTTAAATTTTAGACTATTTTGAATATAAAATAAATTAATCCAAACGAATATTTAATTCCATGGAAAGCAAACCATACGATACGAGGGTCACCAAATTGGGCATAATTATTTTCACCTAGCTATACAAATACGTATCATTAATCGATCGGAACTCAACAACTGCCAGCACATAAGCAAACGTAGGGACAGTACTTCCAATCTTAGGGAGACTCATTAATTTACAAAATCTGTCTAGTTCATCTAGACAAATCAATTGTGTAGAATAAACTTGAGAAGTAAAGATCTTATTGGTGAAAAAATGTTGAAATTTGAAGACTATTTTCCAGTATTTTAATAATAACCTCTTGACACAAAATCATGTTTGCTTTTGCTATATGGCAAAAGATAATGTACGCCTACAACCATTGTTGACATTGAGAACTAATTAAGACTGCATAAGTCACCTTAGGACATGAAAGACAGAGACAGAGACAGAGACAGAGACAGAGAGATCAGGGGTTTCTTGGTATGCATGAGAAGTCTACGTGAAGGAATGGAATTATGGTTGGCTGCAAATTGTTCACTTCAATTTAATTTCTTCTTAATATTTTTTGGTATTTATGTTTTTTAACTTTATCTACACTCCAGGGTGACATTGGACCTAAATTCTTTGTGCTTATACATTAGGTTGCCCTAATCCCACTCAACTGACTATCCATATTTTAATTGTCTCTTTTCCAAATTAAAACCTGATTTATTTAAGAAACTCGTCAGAGCTACCTTTAGTCAGAGTAAAAGGGACAAAATCACTTGCAAAAACAAAAGGGAACGAAAAACCCTACATTTAGTCTTCTACAAGTTTTCACATACCATATATACAAAGCAGGACTAAACTTGAGATCAAAGCAATCCCATTTTTATATTCTTTATATTTTCCCTGTGCAACCAACCCTGTCTCTAATTGTTAATCTCATTCTCTATTTAGATTTTTGGGCATCTCTTTCTCACTTTCTCGTAAGTGCAAAGCACAGGTTATTGGGAATTAAGGACTGCAATATTATTCACACTACTCAGGCAAAAGTGAGAGAGAATTTAATTCCTTTCCACTACTCCTTAACAAGTAGTGGCATGAGGGGAGCAAGCTTTAGAAGAGACAAGTTTCCCATTTGTCCCTTTTATTAATTATTACTACTTTAAATCCTTCTCTTAACTCAAACGTTTCTCTCTCTTTCTCTTGTCTCCCTCAATCTCTTTTAGTTTGTGTTTCATTTCACCATTTGTTTTATAGCAGCAGAGAGGGAAACAAAGGAAAAGAGGGTCTCCATAAATGGAATGAATGAGGGAGAGAAGAGGAAATTACAAGGAAATGACTCAGTGCAGTGACTCTGAAAACAATCATCATAACATCATAGTGGAGGGACGAAAAGATAGCTTAATTAGAACTTGTCCTACGTGTGGTCATCATATCAAATGCCAAGATCAGGTTCTTTATTATTAACCTTTTTGTTAATGATATATCATATAGATAATATTACCCTTTTGAGTACTTTATTTTTCTTTTGAGGGTCAAATTATGTAATTGTCTTAGTTTGATTCATTTTTCATTTTTTTTTTTGGTGTTCTTTATGAAAAAAATTATTTAAATAAATATTGTGGTGTTGAATAATTTTAGGGTGGTGGAATTCATGACTTACCTGGACTGCCTGCTGGAGTGAAGTTTGATCCAACGGATCAAGAGATTCTTGAACATTTAGAAGCGAAGGTGCGATCTGATATTCATAAGCTTCATCCGCTAATTGATGAGTTCATTCCAACTCTTGAAGGCGAAAATGGAATCTGCTATACTCATCCAGAGAAGTTGCCAGGTCAAATACAATATATATTCGATCTCTCAAATCCTCTATGCGAGAAGTGTGTAACACCTCTTTAATATATTCTTTTTGATATATTTTTTATTATAGGTTAATTTCTTTAGAATTACAAAAATCATGAAAAGGAGTCATTAAATAAAATGTATCACTTACAAAATCTATAGATTTCAAAATAATTTACAATAATTTAATAAAAAGTAGTGTGTCAAAGAATATATTTCTTCCTCTTTATTCAATACAATTTTTTTCTTAATTTCTGTTGAATCTTAACTTTCACACTTTAGTATTTTTTTATGAGGAAAATCATTATAATCTATGTTCAATAAGTTACATTTAATGTTAATGATAACTAATCTTTATAAAAAAATATCTTTAATAAGATGTTTCTTTCTAATAATGTTTTATTTATTCAAGAGACTTAAATCCAAAATTTTATTTAAGAGATATCAAATTCAATTTCACTCAACCGACATGTTAATAAATCTTTATTGTTATTATGATATTTGTTGACTTCCAGAGCATTGCTGCATAATTACCAAATAGCACGGTCATAAGTGACTTACCTTTCGGCTTCAGAAAGATGAGGAAGAAAACATCAGTTTTGTTGAAGCAACAATTTTGTGGTAGAAGATGTGACCATCTACTTTATTAAGTTTAAATTATTTATATTATCTTATCCTTAATTTGGACTAAATCCCCATCCAACATGCATGCCGTTTAGAGAAAGGGGATAATACCCTTCAACTAATCTTGCTATTACGCAGTACCTAGCTTCTTATCTTCCCCCTATCTTAATTATACACGCGTATAAATGTTCTTTTATTAGACGATAAGTTATTAGTCTTATTGAAGACACATACTTCTAAAAATGCTGTTGTTTTATTTTCATTAGCCTCTCTTTTAGGTTCAACAAAAACAAAATTAATCTCTCACCAACTAAAGATTAAAAGCACATGATTTTAAAAGAAAATGAATAAAATTCAAATAAACCTCTGAAAGACATAATATCTTTATAATACATATAATTTTATTATCAACAAGATAGTTACTAGATAATTAAGTTTCTTAAGTATATTGTTAGAGATTTAATTTTCTATCTTATAAATGACAAATTTTGTTAGGAGAAACAAAATCTATTTTGATAATCTTTACGTCTTAAAAAGATTAGTCTCTTATTATCAGTTGAGATATATTTGGTAAAAAAAAAATCTATATATATATATATATATATATTAACTGTATCCTTTTCAGCATATGGATTCACATCTAATTGTCAATTTATTTAAATTTTACTGCAGGAGTTAGCAAAGATGGACTGATCCGCCATTTCTTTCACCGGCCTTCTAAGGCATACACGACAGGAACAAGGAAAAGGAGAAAGGTGCACTCAGATGAGGATGGAAGTGAGACACGTTGGCACAAAACAGGTAAAACTAGGCCAGTCTACAACAGTGCCAAGTTGAAAGGGTACAAGAAAATCCTTGTGCTTTACACAAACTATGGAAAGCAAAGAAAGCCTGAGAAAACAAATTGGGTCATGCACCAATACCACCTTGGGAGTGATGAAGAAGAAAAAGAAGGGGAGTTAGTGGTCTCCAAGGTCTTCTACCAAACACAGCCTAGACAATGTGGTTCCCTTATGAAAGACTCATCAGTTCCTGGGAAACATATGAAGGGTCAAAGTGTGCATGAGGTAACGAATAACAAAAACAACAATAATGGGTATGTTGGGTACTATCATTCAAATTTCATATCATTTGAACAAGGAGGGCAACATAGACCTAGCAATGCTCAAGTGATTTCCCATTTCCCCGTCCATGAAGGTGCTCCTTTCATTCCTTGAATAATGAAGCGGTGGAGAGTTATAAGATGAAAGGTAAGCGCCCATGAAGGGTTGTGGAGAAAATATATTAACTATATACATAGAAAATTCATAATATTAATGAGGCAGTACATTTATATATTTTGCAAAAATAAAATAAGTTAATAACCTACTGTAGTTAGGAGGGGAAAAGGTGGGCAAGAATAAGGAGAAAAATTGCTTCATTTGAAAACTAATGCATAGATACTCATTCAAGGAGAAAGAGATTGGGGAGTAAAGAAGAAGATTTAGACACAATACTATTTCTTTTCTTTCTTCCCTCTTTATATTTTTTTTTTTGAGGGTAGTTTCTACATATCATGCTTTGTACAGTAGTGTCAAAGGTATCATGCCATTCCTTGTGTAATTAAAGACTAACCATCAACCTGTACAAACATGACTTTTACCTTAAGGAGTCCTGAACTACAGAATAATTTTGTTTGCCTTGTTCCCTGAATGTTTTAATTTATTGTAAACGTAATTATATTTAATTATTTCCTTTATAACATAAATTTGTTGTCACTAGTTTTGGAATTTCTAACCTGTGGAATGTCATTTCTCTATGGTTATAAGACTTAAGCTAGCGTCTCATCAAATTGAACCGCATATCGTCCCTATATGAGAATTAGTAAAGCATAAGTAAACTAAAAAACTTTTAATATATATTGTAATTAAAATTATATTTTAAGTTAAATGCATTGAATTGTATATATCAAGTTACTCCATCACTTATCAATATATTTTGTCTTATCCAAAAAAACATTGTATACATCAACTGGTTAACACAAAAGGAAAGAGCAGTGATATACTAACATTTCTTAGGAAAGTCGGTAAAAAAACAAAAACATTCCTTAGGAAAGAAAATGGAATTTACTAAAAAATATTCTTTAACACTGCGTCAAATCTATATTTGATTATTATGTCTTTATTTTTAAAGATATTTATTTTGCGTAGTTTTTCTTTTTAAATAAATTATATTATTTCCTTCAAAATTTGATAAGCAATACAAGATGGAAAATCACTGTAGTGATGGAGACCAACAAAAAAACCTATTTCTCTAACTAAAGAGCAACAACATTCACTTGTAGTTATACAAAACTAATGTTGAAATTTGTTAAAATAAAAGTTCTCAACATTGAAATATAATCAAACCAAACTCAGATATGTGCAAACGAAAACTATCGAACATTGCAACCACTTGCTAACAATCTGACTCAATCATAACATTCATGTCCCAACTGTTGTAACCATTGGATTGCCCTCCTCAAAGCCAATGCTTCTGCTTCATGAGCATAACGATAGGAATTTTTTGGTTATGAACAAATTCGAAGGTTTAGTATTTCGAATTGAAATATGATTGTATCTTCGTTTTTGAAGATATTTAACTTTATTGAGTAAATTCTGTCTAGAATAGGCATTAGATGAATGTTTAAATTATAAGTACTCGTATTGATATTGATTTAAATGTTAATTTTAATTGGTATATTTTTTAATAATCTCATTATTTTCGTAGTTAAAAGTTATAATACTACTAGTTAGTATAATAAGAAAGAACTCTTAATCATGATTTTGTTCCACTAAATAAAATAAGTTGTTTATGATTTATTAGAATCGATAGTAAAAAATGACAAATTTACAGTTGAATACCCTAATGAATTTTCACCGTAAACATTTCAATACTACAAAATTTGCTTTTATGATGGTGATTTTAAGTCTGTTGATAAGAAACTGTCTAAGAAAGATATGCAGTGACATTTTTGCAAATAAATACAATTATTCTAAGACGGTTTAGCGAAAATCATCTTAGAAATTACCATACTAAGACGGTTTTTCGTAAATCGTCTTAAAATAGTTTCCACTCCACGACGTTCTAAGACGATTTTGAGAAAGTGGAAACTATCTCAGAAGACTGTGATTCTAAGACGGTTTTTTAAACACCGTCTTAGAAGGTTTCTCACTATTTAATGTCTTTATCTACTCTTTCACTCTCTCTCTCACTACTCTTTGACTCCCCCTCTCCGATGACCAAGACACCTCCCTCCCCACCCAAACAACACCTGAGCCCGCTGTTCCAAACTCCCCGGACTCCATCACTACCCGCTAGGGGTGTTCGCGATCTGGATTGGATCGGTTTTGAAGCAAAAAATCATCCGATCCAATCCCTTCGGTTTGGTCATTTGATCATCCATTTGGTTTGAAATTTTTTTCAAATCCGATCCAATCCAATCCAATTTTTTTCGGTTTGGATTGGATCGGTTTTCGGTTTTTTAAAATGTCTAAAAATAAAACTTATGAGACTTATTTTTATCAAAATAAGGAGTATCTAGCAGAAACAAACATATTCATTGGACAAAAACAAATACCATTTTCTAATTTTCATTGGACAAACACGTTTATTGGACAAAATAAGGAGCAATTTTTTAGTATGTATTGGATTTTTGATTTTTGGGCTATGATGGGGAATAGGCCCAAGTAGGTAAAGGGTAAGGTAAGGTTAATAATTGGATCGGTTTGGATTGGATCGATTTTAACTAGCCAATCCGAAAATCGATCCAATCCGGTAAAAATTATCGATTTTTTTTCGGTTTTTGATTTTTCGGTTTTTCGGTTATTTCGGTTATCGGTTTTTCGGTTCGGTCACCGCGGTTTGCATCGGTTTGGATCGATTGATGAACACCCCTACTACCCGAATCCCCCTCCGCGGAAATGATGCTGTCGAAAGAAGTTCTTCACGGAACTCGCCACTGGGCCCTCTACGCGCCGAAACGACGTTGCCAAGGAGATCAAAACCCTAAAGCTTAAACCTTTCGTTTATCTTAAACCCAAAGCATTAAGTTAATGTTTTTTTCAATAGACCAAATGGGTAACAAGACAACCTCCCTGATCTTCAGAAACATTCTAGTAGCAATCAACGAGATTCTTCACTTCAAACTTCAAACAACCAAACACTAACCCGTTTCCATGGACTTGTACGATCGGGCCTCCGCCAGAATTGGATCCAACTCGCTGAACCAGCCGAATGGGGCACCGACACTGGCCTCGAAGGTTTATTTGTATCTTCCTCCCGTTCTGTTTGGAAGTTAGGATGTTTTGATTCTATGTTCTAATTAGAGTTTTTGTTTTTTGGTGTAGAATCGATGTGGCATTTGATGCTAGGTGGTGGTGAATCTTACCAAGAGCGACCTAGTGTGCCGAATTGTGTGTATTACATGCGGACTGGTGTGTGTGGATATGGCGATAGCACAAGTGTCATTACAATCACCTTCGCCATCATACTGTCGTGTATTTTGGTTTATTTTTTCTAAATGCTACAATGAATTGCTAGAATTCACCGTATATTTATCTTTGATGTGTAGCTTTCAAAGCACTTGGGAAGTTGATGTTTGACATTGGATTGATGTTGGCATATCACTGCGATCAATATGGTAAGACATCAGTGTAAGAAAAACTAAATAATCTAATCATGCTTATACAATTTAATCAACATAATTAAGCAATTAGATTAAATGCGGAAAAATTAAGATCATAAAAACCTCCCACCATTGCTATTCTTGTTTGATATGAAGATGATTTGCAGTTGTCCGTGAGTCAAATAATCTGTAAACGTTTTATAGGTATCCAAACTAATCTTACTTTTGGCTTAAGGATCTTTTATGCTTTCACTATCACTCACTGATGGTGTATTGAGATTTTTAGATAGCAAGCACAAGGACATTGGCCATGGTGCACATTTCCTTTTATAATCTCTTCCCATCAAAGAGATTGTTTTTTATATGCATAAAATGTGGGCTTAGTTGCTAAAAAGATAAGGGATAAGATTAGCAACGACTTATTCCTAAAAGATAAGGGATAAGATTAGCAACAACTTAATCCTAAGAAGATAAGGTGAGTGGACCACCTTATGTGATTTTGACTTAGTCAATCAATAGAATATAAACAAACATTCTTCCACTTGGTCCACATATCTTATTATATACTTTAGTGAGAAATAAAATACATGAATCATGTCGATAGTTCCTCTAATATATACGCGAGTGGTACCTTCCATGTATTACATTGCATTATATTTTTCAAGCCCATACAACTTAATGAATAAACCCAATGTTTATTCTAGGTCCATACAACTTAATTGATGTTTCTCAGAATAAATAACTATAGATGCGCATAAACTGAATGAAAAACATCACAATAAAGTTTCTTAATATCATTCTTACAATGAAAATCACATATGGGAACCAAGTCTCATCCTTATACTTGATCCTTAAATTTAAATAGTGGCATGCCCTTAGTTAAAGGATCGACAATCATTAATTCAGTGCTAATATGCTCAATAACCGTTGTATTATCTTTAGCACGTTCTCTTATGGCTAGATACTTAATGTCGATATGCTTGCTTCGACTAAAACTTTTGCATTCTTAGCCATAAAAAACAACAGCTAAATTATCGCAGTATATCTTCAATGACTTAGCAATGGAATCCATAACTCTAAGCCCATAAATGAAACTCCTTATCCATACACCATGTAAGGTAGCCTCAAAACAAGAAACGAACTCAACCTCTATAGTGGAAGTAGCAATCAATTAAGGTCTTCCTGATACTTCTCCAAGACACAGCTCCACTGGCTAGCATAAAAATATATCTCAGAGTCGATTTTCTAGAATCAACGTAGCCAGTGTAGTCTGAATCTGAGTAGTCAATCACTTCCAAGTTGTCAGTCCGTCTGTACATAAGCATATAGTCCTTAGTTTCCTAAAGGTATCTTATCACTTTCTTTGTGTAACACCCCGTGTATACCCGGCGTATTATCATTGTATAATCATCAGATTAGCTCTTAAACAATTTAATAAAACATTTTTAAGAAAACAAGTTTATCTTGCGGAAGCATAAAACCAAACCATATTTCTTGATAACATTATGTATGGAAACACAACCCACAACACATCACACATGCCTCGGCTTAACCAGATCATACAACCAAACAATAGGCAAAAACATAAATATCTCAAAGATATAAACAGGAGTAAGCATAACAGAACGAAAACCGGATATATAAATACATCAACAACTGGCACCCGTGGTGCATAAATACACAAGAAGCGTCCGAGCGCTTTCTGATCCCACGGATCCTTCCTCACACGAGGGCATACATAAATACAAATAAA
>PYAF01002944.1:395008-412039 GCA_007407185.1 Glycine tomentella | reverse complement strand
AATTTAAATAATTAAAGTTGTTGTGGCTAGACTTTAATCAATTAAATTATAAAGATCACTAAATATTATCTAATTTCCAAAATTAATTTTATTGTAATTAACCATAAACAATAAAATTAAATAATCAATTATTTAGATTAATCAACTTAATATTACATGTATAGGAAAACATAAATTAATACATGTAATGACAGATTAATCAACTTAATATTACATGTATAGTAAAACATAAATTAATATATGTAATGACAGAATAACAGTAGATCATGTGAACATATATCACAAAATATTCTCTTATAAACACAAATTAATACATGTAGTGAGTGAAGTAAATGGACCACATACAAAAAAGGTTTCCCTAAAAGATATAAACTGAAAATCTAAACATTCCTATCTTTATGGAATAAATTATATATATATATATATATATATATATATATAAACTGAATATCTAAATATTCCTATATGTATGAAATAAAAAGATATAGACTGAATATTTAAACATTCCTATCTTTATGGAATAAAAAGATATAAACTGAATATCCAAACATTAATATCTTTATGGAATAAAAGATATAAATTGAATATCTAAACATTAATATCTTTATGGAATAAAAGATATAAACTAAATATCTAAATATATATTCCTATCTTTTTGGAATAAAAAGATATAAACTGAATATCTAAATAACAATAAATTAAGTGTACACATCATAAAATTGTCATTAGTTCAAAATGCTTTATAGCCAATTATTTGGTTCACGAAGATCAAAATAAAAGTTCAACACCGCAATAACATAGATGACAATAGTAACAATAACATAACTAAAAATACAATTCAGTGTCAGAATGTGAAATTTTCAAATCATAAATTGTGTCATACAGTATCACTTTAAACCAAATGTGAATGTGAATTGTGACATAAAAACCAAGATTTGAATATGGGTTAATTTCACAAAACTCAAAGCCACGAAATTGAAACATGTTTCATTAATACTATTGTCTTCAATCTTCAGACAGGTTGACTCGACCCAATTCCAACCAAATAAAAATCCAATGATTTTCTCAGTCATTTTCAACACCCAAATCCATGTTTTAATTTACAGAAAGCTAAGAAATTCAATTTCCATATGATTCTAAGACTTCTTAATAATTAAAACGTTCAAATAAAATACTCATATTTCAATGAAACAATATTTTACATATATGAATATCAAACAAAAGCAAGACAGAGGCAATAACTAGCTCTGATACCAAATGTAAGAAAAACTAAATAATCTAATCATGCTTATACAACTTAATCAACATAATTAAGCAATTAGATTAAATGTGAAAAAATTAAGATCATAAATACCTCCCACCATTGCTATTCTTGTTTGATATGAAGATGATTTGCAGTTGTCCGTGAGTCAAATAATCTGTAAACATTTTATAGGTATCCAAACTAATCTAACTTTTGGCTTAAGGATCTTCTATGCTTTCACTATCACTCACTGATGGTGTATTGAGATTTTTAGATAGCAAGCACAGAGACCTTGGTCATGGTGCACATCTCCTTTTATAATCTCTTCCCATCAAAGAGATTGTTTTTGATATGCATAAAATATGGGTTTTGTTGCTAAAAAGATAAGGGATAAGATTAACAACAACTTATTCCTAAAAGATAAGGGATAAGATTAGCAACAACTTAATCCTAAGAAAATAAAGTGAGTGGACTACCTTATGTGATTTTGACTTAGTCAATCAATAGAAAATAAACCAACAATCAGTCGATATTTAATTTGGCTTTAGACAAAGGCATCTTGGAATCCCTACGGTGTTCTTCTAGATTTCTATTTCATACCAATTGTTTCATGTGGGAAGTCAGACTACTTTTCAAGTAAAGATCTTGAAAAGATTTCTTCACTAGTTGAAGTGACATTTCTTATAATATTGAAGCTCTTAATGGTTTTATGTGGAATAGGAATAATAATCTGGTCTAGAGATTCTATCTTGAAATAAAAACACATGATTTCATTCTTAATGGTTTTATCTTGAAGCCGTTTAACATTGCTCTTTATGATTGCAATTTTTATTTTAAAAAAAACTTCTTAAGAACTGTCTTAGAATGTGGGTGTTAGACTTATAATTGTCATCGAAAGTAACAACTTTCGACGATGCTCGATACAAAGACGGTCATATAACTGTCTTTGTATGGGGTATAGAACCGTCTTTGATTGACGCTTTTGTAGTAGTGAATTTTGATAAACAAGGTTAATTAGTTGTAAATATTTTTTACTAACGGGAATAAAAAAAAAGCACAGATGACTTTGAACATGTAACTCGGCAGTTATTGAGCTCAATACAAATCACTATTGCGTGATAAGAAATTATTCAAGGACACGATCGTAGTTTGAATTGAATCATCATTCAGGTCTGAACAAGGTGCTTGATATCCATTGGGTAAGTGAGTGCTGGATTAGAACCATTATATGAATTTATTGCAATGATTCGGTTGACAGCTTCTGTGGGATGAAATTGATCCCAAAACACGTACGTGGTTCTATTCTCGCATGGTGTTTGATTAGGAATACATAACCCATTTGTCCCCGATGATGGGCAACAAGACGCATTTGCAACAGTGAAACCTGAAACACATGAACCATGGTAATATAATATTCTGTGCATTCAAATCATATTGTAAGACATTCAATTATTTTAATCTTTAGAAAATACTAGTAACACACTGTCGAACACACTGATCTTTTTAACACATTCTCTTTT
Source organism: Glycine tomentella (assembly GCA_007407185.1). Classification (NCBI taxonomy): domain Eukaryota; kingdom Viridiplantae; phylum Streptophyta; class Magnoliopsida; order Fabales; family Fabaceae; genus Glycine; species Glycine tomentella. Next base: position 409,276 of record PYAF01002944.1, on the reverse strand, counting down.
ATAAATTAAAATATATTAAAAATAATAAAATTTTCTAAATATTATACCATATTTAATGAGTTTTTTTGTGTTTTTGTTAATTTTTTTGATAAATTTCAACTAATAAAAAAAAGAATGTATTAACAAGAATTCATCAAAAGAATGTGTATCTAATACTTATCTTGATCTATAGACTATAAAGAATGTGAAATGAAGTGTATTAGAAAATCAAAATGTATACCAAGGAATTGTCAAGGCTTCCGGATGTGCTGTTTATAAAAATGAATTTGGAATCAGCAGAGAACTTGTTGTTGAATTGGTCCACCTGAGATTTAAGCTTGGCATTGAACATGAACGCAGCATTATTCATCTCCTCAACACAAGATCGATCCATTTGTATTATGGGTAGAGATGGCATTTGGAGTGCAACCTATAAGACCCATCCCAACTAGCACGACTTTTCTTGCCCCAACTTCGTCGCCATGCAGTGCCTGCCCCGTAAAACAGTTTTTTTTTTTTATAATTATAAGAGAAAATAATACATGTATTAACAGTGTAAAAGACATTAATTAATATGAAAATTTTAGAGATAAATAAGACTAAGTTAATTTTTTAAAGTAAACATTTATATAAATTAAAATAATATAAGAAATATGTAGATATAAAATATTTAAATATATATATATCAATATTCATAATTATATTAATGTGTGTGTATATATATATATATGTATGTATTTCAGCTTCACTAAGTTTTTGATGACTCCTAAAAAATTTACATTATTTGAATTTGGTTCTCCAATTTTAATTTTTTAAATAATTTTATAAAATATTTTTTTTATATAAAATCCTCTCACTTATTTTTCAATTTTCTTATTTAATATTTCTACATTTGACAAGTTTTCAACTGTCATATTTTGAAGGTAAAAAATGCTAAGAATACATTTTTACACATTCTTTCTTATTATTAGTTTTTTTAAATCACAAAAAAACATGAATCCTACATCTTATTTTATGTTTCTCTTGATTTTTTAATTTTTAATATATTCTAACTAATAAAAGATAATCCATCCAAAAAACATGTGTTGAAGAATGTGTTCATTTCCTAGCACTCCTTTTGAAATATCAAATATAAAAAATTCTGATATTTAGAAACATAAAAGATTATAAGTAATATTTAAAATTAAAATGATAAATTAAATAAAAATACAATTTTCTAAAAACTAAACTTAATTAAACCAATTAACTTTGTGTAATTAAAACTGCTGTAATGTTTCAAAGATGATTCAAGTTGATGGGCCGGGCTTCGGCTTGTATTTGGTTCTAGTTTTTTTTTTTAACGATAAATATTTAGTATTAGTTTGTTAATATTTATCAGTGAAAAAAGTCAAATCCATGATCAATATATTTTCAAGTCGGCTAAATAAATGTTGTCATTTCATTTATTAGGGTCAATTGTCACTCTTGGGATTTGAGAGTATGAAATCTGGACATGACGATTTGTGATGGCTATAATGCATGAAGTTTCGTTTAATGCCATTTTAAAAAGTTTTTTTTGTTATAAATTATAACAGATATTTTTTTAGGCAAGTATACTAAAACAGGCTAAGTCAGGCTTCCATTTAATGAGTTAATTAGCTTGTTTTTCAATCATAAAATTAATTTTAATTAAATTTTCTCTCACAAAATATAAGATAGAATTAAGTGGGCACTAGGTTGAATTTAATTTTTTTTTTTGTAAAATTACGGTTTTAATAGCATGTATACTAAAAGTATAAGTACATACTTATTATTATGACAAATAGTTTTTGATTTAGTTAACTCTTATTAATTAGTGTGTGTTATAAATATTAATATATTGTTAATAATATAAATAGAGTCTACAGCTAACAGTAAAATGCATGCATTCTATTAATCATATAGTATGTATTAATTTCTTATTCTATAAATTTATTTGTTATTATAATGCATCATGCTATTTACAAACTCGTAATATTTACATTAATAATTTAATTCTACTATATAAAGTATCTCTAGGTAAAGAAACTATTATTAATTATTAAATGAAATTATTTATTCGCTGAACCCTAAACTTCAAGTCAGGAGGATTCTGAAAAGCCCTTCAAAAAGACCTAAAAAAGAGCGAGTTAAACTATAAGACCCAATAGTACCTTCAAAGTCTCCCTACTATAATAAATACTTGATCCAATAGTTGTTTAACTTCAATTTATAGTCGAGTATATGCTACTAAAAGTAGCACCACCTCAATTTGCGAGACAAATTGAAAAGCAAATAGAAAATTGTAAAATACCTGTATATACTGAGATAACCGGGTAATAAGAATGTTGGCATATTGCTCAGGGGTATAGATGTGGCTTGTTAGGTAAAACTGGGGAAGGAAGTAATTGTTTATGTAATCATTGCTTCCTATATTCACGTAATACAAGCACTTGTTAAGGTACTGTTTAGCTTTGTCAAAACCTCCAAGTTTGACAGCGATTGTGGAGTATATGACTCTGTGATTTAACATCTGTACTCCCAAATTGATGTTGGCACCCTGCGTTGTGTAACACTAATTTAGTGGCATGCGTGAGCATTGAAACAAATCTTCTATGAACAGAGAAAGAAAGATGTATAAATTAAGGGTACTATATCATGCTTTATTAGAGTACTGTTAACAACATTCTCTCTAATTGATACATTTTTTTAATATATTCTTTATAGTTAAAATTCATTAAAAATTATAAAATTACGAGTAAAACTCATAAAAGAAAAAGGGATTAAGATATATAAATTTTGTGATTTTTAATAATTTTTATTCAATACACTTTTTATAGTTAAAATTTATTAAATTTGCAAAATTACGAGTAAGAGGCATCAAATAAAAAAGGGATTAAGATACACAAATTTTATAATTTCTAATAATTTTTATTCAATACAGTGTATTAGAGAGTGAGTTTATATATAATATTTCTCTTGAATTATATATATACCATATGCGTGCCACTCTCAGGTCGAATCCCAGCTGCCCCGGATGCATAGTTCACACCCTTAAGTGTGTCTGAGCCACTAGTTCTTGCAAAGGGTGGGATGAAATTCTCAAATCCCAGAAGTTTAGCTGCAATAGTTAAACGCAAATAAGTGAACAAAATAAAAAATTTGGGGGTAAGAAGATTAATAGAACTAGGAAAGGAAACATGAAGGGCTCAACTAAATATAAGCTTATTTGGCCTTTTGGCCCTTTCTAGAATAATAAAAAAATGAAGAAGATACAACCTTATTTTTATGTTTTGTTGATTAAAAAAGTAAACAATTCATTTTTACACTATCATCTCATAAAAATTTGACAAGTATACTAAGCTTGTTGACTATAATAATAACTGAATTTAAAGTCTTATGTATTTTAATTCATTTATGATTAGTTGATAGTGCAAAATCTTATATATATATATATATATATATATATATATATATATATATATATATATATATATATATACTGGCAATGTATAAAAACAACACACTTGAAATAAATGGTGAATTAAGCATATAGAATGTTACTAATTAGGTCAATTGCCGTTTGTCCATTGGTAAATCTTCCAGTTGGGCCCGTTGGAAAGTCGATGCCATATGGTTTGTAATTGGACTTTGTAGTTGTTGGAAGTTGTTATTTCCATTGTCAGATAGAGAGTCCCCAAAGATAAAAAGGCAAGGCACTTGCGGTTCTCCATGGACACATTGTTGCATGCAATTTGCAACCAATAGAAGAAAAGATAGAACTACCCATGACTTAGTTTTAGCTTCCATCTAGAAAAGCTATAATAATGAAACAAAATAAGTTGGGTTATTAATTATGATCGAAGAAGTAAGGAGTAGTGTTGCAACTGCAAAAGATGAAAGGTGCATGCATGTATATATAGGGTGCGGTGCCAAAGTCGTGTTTCCAAGTTGAAAGATTTTTTTTTCTTTTTTATTTTACAATGAAGTGAGAATGAAGCAATATTATTGAAGGCCGAAAAATTTGACAAGATTTTCTTTTCCTTGTCAATCGAAGAAAGTAACATGGTTGCTAATTAAGATGACGAGCTTGGCAAGTTTGTTACTAATAAAAACAGAAGGTCTAAAGGATGAAAACGTATATTTCAATTTTGCACCAATGACCACAATTTCCCAAAAGCACGTGCGGCTATTTGTTCGTGTTTTTGAATTTTGCTCCATTCGTCATGTTTAGAAGTGAACACCAAGCACGGACAATTGCTTTTGTTTGTTTCTTGTAGTTGTATTTAACAAATGATATATCATGATTTGTAACGAATCAATTAAACTATTAAAGTAAAGAATTCTCCGCTCTTCCAAAGTATTTTTTTTTTTTTAAAAATATTCTCATGAAATATGATATGTTAAAAAAAATACTGACATATTGAACTTTATAAAATTATTAAGATTTGTAGTTGATTTCATTTAACTTTGATTGCTTTATTTAAATGTTTATTCTCTAAAATATTACCGTGATTTGTGTTTGTATTTATTTCTACCTCTAAATTTTTGTATTTAATTTTTATTTTGTACTCTCATTTCTCCTCCCCAAAAGAGAAAAAAGGTTAAGGTTAATTAGATTTTTTTTTTGCTTAATGCTGATGCAACAAGGGCTAGCTTGTTCAACTCCAAAAGTTAACTCATAGGATGAGAATTATTTTCCACTTATATACTCTAATCTGACACTATCTCTAACCGATGTAACACTTGGATCTTTCCCAATAGAAGTACTCATGATGCTCATCACAACATACATGCAATGATCATTTCAACCGCCTCCATCAAATCAATTTACACTTCAAACTGCACAAACCCACGTTCCTTTGCTAATTGGATCCATGGAAGACAACTCATAACTCTGATCGAATAACTGAACTGCGACCCAAATTACACACGAAGCCACCAAAAAAACCCACCCATTTATTTCTTAAGAGACCACCGCAAGTTGCCAAAGATGTAGAAGCAGACCTTGCACCATCACAATTGAGGACCACTTCATTGCTTGGTGACGGGGACCACACTAAAATGTTCGAGTGTCTTTTGTTGCTACACTTCTTCGAAGTCCCATAATTTTCTTTATTCGCGAACATCCAAGCTAGCTTCGTTTTGTGCAGACTCAACAACAAATCTTCCTTTGTCCACACATTGTCCCAAAAACCTTTTCATTCGTCTTTTTCTAAATAAGAGCCAACATAAGCGCAAAAGTCATCGTCCAATTATCAAGAAAATTTGTACCTCCTTTTAAATTGAATTACCACTCGTTCATTGTACTTGCAAAAAAGGACGCGTTAGATAAAAATTGGTTGACTCCCAACCACAACAGCCTTGACCTATCGCAATCTCATGCAATGGAAAATAGTTTCTTTCTCAACACCACATATTGGACAATTGGAGTCCTCCGTTAAGCCTCGCTCAATTCTTGCTTCATTTGTTGCCAAAGCACCACCAGCCACCTTCCAAATATAACCACGGTTACATTCAGCACTGTTCCACATCAAAATATATCTAAAAAGAGGAATATTTGGAAACTTAACACCCTTTTCAATGCAAGCACAAGCATCCTTCACATGGAATCCTCCATCTCACACCATTTGCTTCATTCACCTCATAGTTTGCTTGGAATCAGTCCTAGTACATAGCTCTCATGCCACTTTCATCATAAAAGAGTCATTTACATGTCTTGTTTGTCTCAACCCCAACTTTCTTCTCCTCTCTTCTCTTCTAAGCATGATGGTATTTAATACTGTTGTAGAATTCATAATTTTCTATATTGGAAATTCTCAATTAATGTTTTTGTCCTTTTTTTGTTTAAATAATTGGTTTCCAATTCAGGAACTTAGTGCCATTGTTCCAGCTGGAGAAAAGCAAAAGATTGTGAGAACTGCTAGAGGTAACAAAAATATTTGGAGGGAATCATATGGAATTGACAAACAAGTGTTTTACATCAGCTATGTAGTATGAGTATTAAACTCGTTTCCACTTCCATTTTTGACATTTCCATATTCTTTGATTTTGATGCAGTTTCGCACAGCCATACAGTTGCAATTTGATTTCCATCAGGCAATTTAATTATCCTGGAACTGTTCTGGTCATATTGCTTTTTCATCTTACACAATGACACATTATGCTTTTGTGTATTGTATTGACATGTATGTAATAGTATTAAGAGTATATAACCGACTCACTTAATGCCTTTGAAGTATACATTGTTGTTGCTCAAGAACAGATAACAGAGGACACTTTAAGAATCGGGGGATCGATGAGTGCTCAAGAACAGATAGTTAATGAATTAAACATCCACTCTGCAATATACATTGTTGCTGCTCATGCATTGAAACCAAATTATTCTGTAAGAAGCCACACTCTATTTGTCTTGCCTTGTACATATTTATTGGCTTTATGCATTTTTTGGATTAGACAGATTTTTAATCTATAACAACTCTGATACTATGTCAAAAACCACTCCTAAAAGCTTAAGTTGTTAAGTAAAGGTACATGAATGGTTTTATAAATCTAACTACCAGCATTGAAGAATTTTATATCCTTTATGGGTTTGGCTTTCTTCTTCCTATTATTGTTGATTCTTTGGGACTTTTTGTGGTTTCTTCATCTAGTGTTTTTGGTTTGGTTGTGGTTTTGGTGTGTTGGGTGCATCTCCGACATTTTATAAGTGTTTTAATCCTATTTCACTTGTTTCATCTCTTCGGTGTTTTGTTTGGGTGGTCCACACCTTTAAGAACTTTTGTTTTGTGAAGTTTGTAACTTTACAGTACAAAGCAACTGGCATAAATGAATTAATTAAACGTAGTCAAATTAAAGTCATATTCATTCTCACGAACTTCATGTATTCATATATGTTTAACTTTTCTTTTATATTCCTTTTTTTTGGTTGTTGTTGACTTCTTGCACCAGGATTCCAGTTTGATTATGTCTTTGCTTGGACCATTTTGAAATATCAGCAAACTTCAACTGTCGATGCCCCTGACCGTGCTATTGTAAGTGATATATAGCATGCTATCTGATTGTATTAGCTGATTGATTGTTGAGATTTAGGTTATTTAGTGGAAGTGACATTTCAAGTGCCACTGAGGTAATGTCATACATTGAAAATATTTTGGATTCAATTTAAGTTGCTTCAATTTGTCTGTTATTGTACAGGTTAATTTGGCAGAAGAAATTAATAATGGGCCACTTATTTGGGATGACATATGGGATTTGCAGCACCCACCTATTGGCCTTGATTATATGGAAAGGAGAAATATTGCTACAACTAAGTAAAAATTAATTATGGATTGTATTTTCACATTTCAACATACATTTTATGAATAACTCTCTCTCTCTCTATATATATATATATACGAAATAACTTGGCAAAATATGTTTGTTGTTGGCCATTTTACTTGTATTTGTGTTTTAAGTTTGTTACAATAATATAATTTTTAATGAAGAAATTAAATTTATAGCAATAATTTATTAAATAACTGAATCATAATGTTAAAAAAAAATAGCTATTCAACGACGGTTATAGAAGAACCGTCTTAGAATGTGAGTTTCAAAGACGGTTATTCTCAAAAACCGTCTTTGATTCATACTTTCAAAGACGGTTGCTCTCAAAAACCGTCTTCGTATCAGACTTTCTAAGACGGTTGTTCTTAAAAATCGTCTTTGAAAGTCTGTGAAAAAAAATGCTACATTCAAAGACGGTTGTTCTCAAGAACCGTCTTTGAAAGTCTGTAAAAAAAAATGTTACATTCAAAGACGGTTGTGAGCAATAACTGTCTTCCTATCTTACTTTCAAAGACGGTTGTCAGACACAACCATCTTTGAATGTATAATTTTTTAAAAAAAAACAACAGAGAAACTACGACAATTGTTTTTAAGAACCGTCGTAAAAAAGTGGAAACAAAGACGGTTCCATAATCGTCGTTGAATAGCATAATTTTCCACAACGCATGATTCAAAGACGGTTGATGAACCATCGTTAAAGGCCTCAAACAACCGTCGTTAAAGACTGGCCTTGTAGTAGTGACTACTAGAAAAACAACATTCAACATCGGTTTTTTTGGACATTTAACTTTTAACTGATGTTGAAAGTTTGGACGTTAACATCGGTTTTGAAAAATCAATGTTAACAAAAGTATACAACATCGATTTTTCTGTAAAAAATGATGTCACCATATAAGAAACAAAAGAAAAGAAATGAAAAATCTGATAATTCGTACAAAAATAGATTTTAACTTTTTTGACAACATCGATGTTGTTGTGATGTAACAACATCGATTTTACCTAAAAACAATATTGTTACATTACAGTAACATCGATTTTTAGTCAAAACCGACGTTGTTACATATTTAGTGACATCGATTTTCTAATGAAAACCGATGTTGTTGTCATGTAATAACATCGGTTTTTGACTGAAAACTAATGTTGTAATATAAGTTAACATCGGTTTTTAACAAGAATCGATGTTGTTTTTTTTTTAATTTTTTAAAATATTTTATATATTTTTTTATTTTATCCATATTCATCCTGCAAATGAAATACCAGACATCCAGCGAATTTCAGAATACAATGCACTTAAATAATAATTGAATATAAAGTAAATTAAATAGTGTTCAATGTACATAAAAATGATTTCCTAACCAAGTGTTTATACAATAGTTTAAAAATCCCTTAACCACCTAACTTAATATTTCATCTCTAACTTTAAGATAAAATGTAGCCCATTGAACCCTAATAGCATTCAATCTTTTGGCTTCCGGTGGTCTCTAATCAGTAAAATACTGCATGACATAATAAAACATAATTTAATAAGTATAAATAAAAAACAAGTAAAAAAAATATAAATAGTTTTGAATTAGACAATTACCATGTCCCAGTTATCCCGGAAGCCTCCTTAGACTATCGTCTACATCCAATGCATGACATAATAGCCACACTCAGTGCTTCCTTTTTTCTTATTACACTAAATTCAATAATATAGTCAAAGTTAAACGAAAATTAGTGTAAATAGTAATAAAAGTTATTTTGAATACATAGAACATTATTTAAATGACTTACTTTAACCGCAATCCATTTAGCAGTAGCCTTGGATTTAGTGACCTGATCATTGTGGAATCCCTTTAGAGCATTGCTTAAGAGAAACATGCATGCATATTGAATAATTAACATATTCATGTGTTAGAAATGATAACATAAATGTCTTACAAATTACAACCTATCTGTTAATAATTCCTTTCAGGTAGTTATCAGAATTATTGTGCAACGAACAAAACCACACGACAACATTGTCCTTAGGACATAAAACGACTAGTTGCCAATGTGCACTGCATTGGAGAAAAAGAAGTTATTATATTGCATACTGATGGAGTGCTTTTAGTTAAATATTTTTTCTATCCTTCTTAGATTATTTGACCTCTCTTGGACTTTTATTTTCTCATTCTAATTCAGTTTTTGTCTTAGGCAAGTAAGTGGGCTTAATTGCTAATTGTAGCGTATTTTCGGATTTTATGCTCACTTAACCTATCTGCCTTGTATAGGACCTACAGAGCTCTACCAAATGCCGAATGGAGCGTTCTAGTAGTCCCTATAAAGATAACAAAAAGATATACAAGTTTGCCAGAAATAAGTCGAGGCTAATTATGCCATTTGGAGGGTCATTTTGGACTTCGAAGTCAGAATCACTGCACTTATATTCTGGGATGCAAATTTGATTTTTATGGTTGTAAATAGTAAATAATTAGAATTGATGGGTTTTGTTCATGGCCCATTCTTTTCTTCAGACTTAGTCACTACATATTAGTGACATTAGACACACTTTACATTACATTCCATTTAATAAAAACAGTTTTACATTTTCTCTCTTTAAGTTTTTAGGATCAAAACCCTTGTTCTTCATTTTCTCTCAATTGTTCATCATTGTTCTTCATCTTCTTCATCTTCTTCATTTTCATTTTGCTATTCTTCCATTTTCTTGCCCTTACTCCATGGCGCTTTCACTGATGATGATCATGAGAGGCTAAATCATTAATCAATCCAAGGATCCCTATGTGTTGCAAACACATCTTAGTTTTAGGCTAGTTTTAGGTTACAATTTGATTACATAGTTAGAAAATAGGATAGAATTAGCTTAAATTATTGTTTATGCTTAATTTAAATCTCATTTCATTACATTGTTGCATTCCAGGGCCAAAAAGAGGAGAATCAAGGCAAAAGAAGGTAGAAAACTAAAATGAAGGACTCGCGTGGATCGCGCCAGATCCCGCGCTAGTGGCGCTGCTATAGAAAATCCAAGCTTCAGCACGAACAGGCCGTGCAAGCCGCGCCAGGAGCCACGGTAACTGCGTCATCAATTCGAAAGCTCCACGTGGATAGCGCCAAACGCTGTGCGATCCGCGCCAAATGCCCAGTACCAGCCTTCTAGCTCGTGGACTCCACGCTATCAGCGTGGAGGTTCACGCTACTAGCGCCGACCATTCGAATCTACCGCGCGATCAGCGCGGGATTCCGCGTACTCTGCGCTGCAAAGATCCTGTTGCCTGATTTAAAGTTATCTGTTTCGAAAATTGGCACAGTTTTAGGCTTTGTTACACTAATTAAACTTATCTATAAATACAAGGCCTCTGGGACTAAAGAAAATATCCTGGGAATCACTGAACATCATATTTCAGCATTCTAAACCTTTGGAATTCGAGAGTCAAGGCTAGGGTTGCAGCAAAATCATGTATTCAATTACAGCTTTTGTGTTCTTGGAGCCTATGTCACGCTAAACTTTGTATTGTGGTTAGGCCAAGAACCGATGTGAACTCCTCTGTAACTTGACTGGTATTGAATGAGATTATTATGTTTGCTTTAATTTATTCTGCTGTTCATTGTTTTATTCTTGTTTAGAATTGGCCATTCTACCTAAGTACTGAGGGTTAGGATTCGCAATAGGGATGTTGGGATTCTAATTTCTGACATGAATAAATTAACAGTTGTTCATTACCTAGGGATAGGGATGCGTGGCTGCAGAACCTTATAATAAATTCTTTCAATTGCTTAACTCGATAGAATTCACTAAGGGATTGGGTTTTCGATTCAGGTTAAAGGGTTAATTCACTAAGGGATTAGGGATTAACTAAACTAGGAAAGATTTATTCTCTAAGTAAACAGAAGTAATCAAACTTGATAACCAGTTAAGTGAAAGAGGTAGGGATCAAAGGGAATTGTGTCGGACCACAATCATTCATTCGGTAACAACTTTACTCAATTTTACTGCATTTATTTCTGTTTTTATTCAACATTCAACAACACAACAACCAATTCTTCACAAACAATTTCTTTTCCCTTTCCAATTGCTAAGACTAGAATTATTGTAAATGTCACATCAATCCCTGTGGAAACGATACTTACTTAACCACTTTATTACTTGAACGAGCGGTGCACTTGCCGTTATCGCAACAAGTTTTTGGCGCCGTTGTCGGGGATTGGTAAATAGATTTTTACAGTAATTTTTAATCTTTGTGATTGGAGCTTTTGTTACTAATCGCTTCTCTGAGTTTTATGCGAGGTTCAGTTAACCCTGAGGATTTACAGTTCGATCCTGAAATTGAAAGAACCATCTGAAGGAGACTAGCTAGACAAAGGAGGAGAGAAGCAGAAAACTTTGACTTTGATTCAATCCCTGAATTAGAGTCTGAAGCAGAGATGGCTGAAGGACAACATAATCAGCCAAGACCAAGACCAGAGGATGAACTAATGGAGGATATTCTGGCTCCTATGTTCACAAGACCAAACTTCAGTATTGTGAGACCACCAATCCAAGCAAACCACTTTGACATTAATCCTTCATTGATAGCATTGGTGGAACGCAGTCAGTTTGGTGGGGAAGACTTTGAAGACCCACATGATTTCATTGACAGATTTCTCAGAATTTGTGACACTATCAGACACCAAGGGGTCTCAGATGATGCGGTAAGACTAAGCCTATTCCCTTTTTCTGTTAAGGGAAATGCATTGAGATGGCTAAACAGACAAACTTCAAATAGCATCTCAACTTGGGAGGACTTAGTCTCGAGATTTTTTGCACAATACTTTTCCATGGATAAATACAACAGGTTGGTGAATGAAATCACCAACTTCACTCAGAATGGAAGAGAATCCCTATGTGCTGCCTGGAACAGATTCCAGGAATTGATCAGGAGATGCCCACAATATGACATGCCTGTGGGTAAGCAGGTACGTATTTTCTTTAATGGTATGACTCCTGAGTCACGTATGATTGTTAATGTTGCAGCAGGGGGTACAATAAGGTCAAAAACCGCAGCTCAAACCTATGAGCTGATTAATTCTCTGGCTTGTAATGAAAATGAAAGCATCACCATTCAGCTAAAGAGAGAACCAATACAATTGTGCAACAATGATGCCATGCTTGCAGAGCAGAAAATCTTAGCCCAACAATTGGCTAAGTTGAATGAAAAAATAGACAGACTTCAAGTCTCTGCAGCCCAAGTTTCATCCAGCAAGCCACACATCAGCTGTGAATACTGCCAAGGTGAGCATGAATCTAATGAATGCCTTATTCTTGTCAGAGCTGACCCTGTACAGGTTAATGGAGTGTGGAATGATCAGAGACAGCAGCAACAATATCAGAGGAATCACAGCTTTGCTCCAAGCAACAACTACCAGAGGAACTCCCAAGGAGGAGGGCTAGACTATAAGTCTAACAACTATATGCAGCCTCCTCCCATTCCAACCACAAGTATCTCTGAACTCGAGAAAGTCGTGATGCAGCTGTCAAAAACAACAACTGAGCACATACAAGCCACAAATGTTTTCATCAATGAGACTAGAGCTCACCATAGAAATCAAGATGCTTCCATCAGAAATCTTGAAATCCAAATTGGTCAATTGGCGAACCAAAAGCCTGCATCTGCATTAAATCACGCTATTAGCGTGAAGAATGGCGCTAACCGGGCCAATGATTCGAACCTGGCCTCTGATGGAAGCATGGCGCCAACCGCGTCAGGCCTTTATTCATTCCCACGAGATTAGCGCCAGGTTGGCGCAACTCGCGTGAGCTTTAAAATAATAATAAATAAATAAATAAATAAATATGGGAATTGTTGCTATTCATGATGATTTTATGTGGTTTCTCTTGGTCTAATTGTGTCATTTTGGGAGATGAATGGATCATAAATCTGGGAATCCACAGTGGTAAGCCTTGCTGAATGCTAAATACTCTCTGATACTTGTAGCTTGGCTTACATATCTGATCTGGAATTACAGGTGTGTGAGGCCTGTTTTGGGTTTTATGTATAACTGATTGTCAACACTGCAAATTATGACCCCAAGTGAACAACAAACAACTTATGTTTTTAAAAGTGAATTAGTCATTGCTGTGTTGAACCAATGTAATGCACTAAATATGGGAATCATGGGCACATTGTGAAAATGTTGAGCATATTGAGTTTCCCAGATGCTAGTACACATGCTTGCTTTGTTAAAAGCTGAACTGTGCTGTTAATTATTGAACACCATTCACTAATGCACAGCTTACCTGAATTGGTTGTTGTTGCTTGATCTGAACCACAATGAAAGGAATAAATTTGGGAATTCAGCCCAATGCATCAGGTATATATATGGAATTTTTTTCTGAGTTTCAGGGTGAAGAGATTGAGAAAGACAATAAGCCAAGTGTTGCTGCATCCTCCAGCAAAGTGACAACACCAGGACCATTAAATTTTGTTTTATTGTTCTTGTTTTTAATTTTCAGTATATTACTTTGAGGTTAGTTGTTTTGTTATTTTATTGTTTTAAGTAAGTTTTGTTTGGATTAATGTTTCATTCTGGTTGTGATTTCTCAAATAATGCATACATCATTGAATATCTAGCAGCACATAATCCTTTTCAGTTATTGCTGGGGACATCAATTTTCTAAATCTGGGAATGAGTGCATATGCATTATTTGAAGAATCACATTCAAGAAACAAAGGATGTCCAACAGAAAAATTTTAGTCATTAGTTTAAATTTTTAGTTAATTATTTCAATAAAGGTTAGAAGCACATCAGAGTTTTCAGAATAAAAAGTGAATGGACACAGTAATGGATAGGATTTCTCTGATGAAAGCTTGTGTGAAATGAAATATAGCATGAACTGCATGATACATGAATGGAATTGTGATTGTTGGTATGTGATATGCATGTTGAAGTTGAAATGATGCTTGAAATGAAGTCAGTAGAGATTGACTTGAGTCTAACACCTGTGAGGTT
>PYAF01002944.1:367185-387008 GCA_007407185.1 Glycine tomentella | reverse complement strand
CAAAAGCCATATCACAACATAGGTTCTTTAATGAGGATCTAGTAGATACTCCCTTTGAAACTTCACCTATGATGTTGTCAAGTGATAAATCTCTTGTTGTTCTCCAATCTTTAGGCACTTGAACAGGGGTTGTGGATTCTGTTTCAGCTCTTGGTTCTTCAATTTTGGTTGAGGAATTGCCTATTTCAATTAATTCTTCAAGCTGACTTGCATCACCATCCAACTCTTTTTCCTCCTTAGAGGGATTAGTTTCATCACAAATCACATGTACAGATTCTTCAATGCACATTGTTCTTTTATTGAATACTCTATATGTCTTGCTATGCAATGAATATCCAAGGAAAATTGCTTCATCTGCCTTAGCATCAAATTTTCCAAGTGATTTTTTCCCATTGTTCAGTACAAAACACTTGCTTCCAAAAACTCTTAAATGAGAAATATTGGGCTTTCTTCCTTTGTATAGTTCATAAGGGGTTTTCTTTAAAATAGGCCTTCAAAGTATAATACACAGTGCTTACAGCATCAGCCCAAAAATACTTAGGTAAATTTGATTCATTAAGAAGTGTTCTAGCTCCTTCCTCAAGAGATTTATTTTTCCTCTCCACAACACCATGTTGTTGGGGTGTTCTTGGAGCTAAAAAATTGTGGTTAATTCCATTTTCCTCATAGAATTTTTCAAAATGTTCATTTTGGAATTCACCACCATGGTCACTTCTTGTTGAAACTATTTTACATCCTTTCTCATTTTGAGTAAGCTTGGCCATTTTTCTAAAAGCAAGGAAAGCATCACTCTTAGATTTCAAAAACAGAGTCCATGTGTATCTAGAGTAATCATCCACAATTACAAGTCCATAATAATTTCCACCTAAGCTCATTGTTCTAGAAGGACCAAACAAGTCAATGTGAAGAAGTTCAAGTGGTCTAGAGGTGGAAACTATGTTTTTTCTTTGAAAAGAATTCTTTGTTTGTTTCCCCTTTTGACAAGCATCACAAACTTTGTCCTTCTCAAACTTGAGTTTGGGTAATCCAATTACTAAATCTTTTCTTATGAGCTTGTTCATGTGATGCATGTTTATGTGACTTGCTCTTCTATGCCACAACCAAGTTTCATCAACTCTACTTATTAGGCAAGAAGATTTATGGAATAATGCATGATCAATTGAAAGCACATATATATTACCTTTTTTTTTACCTATATGCAGTACCTCACCACTTTTCTCATCAGAAATTATGCAACAATCCTTGTTGAAATTTACTTTAAAGCCTTTGTCACACAGCTGACTTATGCTCAACAAATTGTGCTTTAATCCATCCACATATAACACATTTTTGATTTTTGCTTTGATGTTGTCTCCAATATTGCCTTCACCAATAATCTTCCCTTTGTTATTATCACCATAAGTGACATATCCTCCTTCTTTTAAAGTCAAATTTGAGAGAAGAGACATGTCTCCAGTCATGTGTCTAGAGCATCCACTGTCAAGATACCAAGTTGATGTCCTAGCTCTTAGACACACCTACAAAATTCAAATCAGAATTTAATGGAAGGTACCCACTAAAGGTTGGGTCCATAAGGGTTAGCATTTCTTTTTACTTTGGGAATCAAAATGCAATCACCATTAGGCACATAGAATCTCCTAGCATAGCATTTAAAAGATGTGTGCCCCTTTTTCATACAATAGTTGCAAGTGACAGATTTTGAAGTTTTCCCAATAGCAGAATTTTGATTGACCCTTGAGTTCTTTTGCCATTTTTGATTCTTCTGTTTTGGAGGTACAAAAACTATTTTTCCAAATGATTTTGATCTATGTTTATACCCCAAACTAGAAGTATCTCCAGCATACCTTTGCACACTTAACATTTTAGCCAAGTTGCATTTTCCCTTATAAAACTTCCTCAAGAGATCAATCAAATCACTGTTTTTGGCTAAAAGCAACATATATTTTTCACCTTGACTTTGTTTATACTCATCAAAATCCTTTTGAAGCAACTTATACTTGTCAACATTGCTAGAGGAAGAAGCACACACACACATCCATTTAATTTGTGACTTGAAACAAGTTTTTCATTTTCTTCTTTCAAGTTGCAAATCTCATTTTGCAATTCAGTTATTTTCTCAATATGCCATCTAAGATCTCCTCTGAGCTTATTATTGGATTTTGAAAGTTTTTGGGCTTCCTCATACATTTCTTGAAAAGCATGAATAGCTTGATCAAGTTCAGAATTTACCTCATCTCCTTCACTAAGCAAGTCATCATCATCTTCATTGATGGTGGAGGTGAGACACATGTTAGCTTCTTCATTTTCTGTGGAAGAATCTGTAGTTGTTGACTCATTATCCTCCCAAGCTATGTATGCCCTCTTTCCTTTTCCTTCCTTTTTCATCTTGCTTTCACTTTGTTGCTTCCTCAAGTAGATTGAGCACTCAGATTTGATGTGACCCGGTTTACCACATTCAAAGCATGTGAAGTTGTTGTCAATCTTCTTGTTGAGGTTGTTGTTGTTATTGCTGTTTTTGTTCCCTTTGCTGAACCTTTTATTCTTGTTTTTCTTCAGAAATTTGCTGAACTTTTTCACCACCAAGTTTACATTATCTTCATCATCCTTTTCACTTGTTTCCTCTTTCTTTTCAGCTTTCAAAGTTGCAGCTTTCAAGGCTATGCTCCTTGTTTTCTTTTCTGCATCATCACAAGATGTTAATTGAGACATTTCTAATTCATATTCAAGAAGCTTACCAAACAATGCAGCCATTGACATCTTTGACAAATCTTTGGACTCCTTGATTGCTGTAACTTTTGGTTGCCAAGGTCTTGTCAAGCACTTTAATATCTTGATGTTTGATTCTTCAATATCAAAGACTTTTCCAAGACCCAAAAGGTGATTTACAATGTGAGTAAATCTGGTATGCAGCTGAGAAATGCTCTCATTGGTGTTCACCTTGAACATTTCATACTCATGAATCAAAGCATGCTTCCTTGACCTTCTAACTTCCTCAGTTCCTTCATGAGTAATTATCAGCATCTCCCACATTTCTTTTGCACTTGTGCATCTCACAGTCTTGAAAAATTCATCAGAGGAAAGTGCAGAGGTGATCATATTTTTAGCTTTAAAATCATATTGGGCAGTTCTTTGTTCAGCCTCAGTCATCTCATCCCATTCTTTGGGAATCAACTCATTTGCCATAGTTTTCTTTGGAATAAAGGGACCCTTCTCTATTGCATTCCATGCTCCTGGGTCATTTGATTGAATAAAGATCTTCATTCTATTTTTTCAAAAACTGAAATGTTCCCCTTCAAACATAGGAGGTCTGTTTAAAGAGGCACCCTCCTTAAAGGTTATTTGAGAAGTATTCATGTTTCTTTTTGAAAAGAAAAAGTGATCTTGAGTAACTTACAAGAACCAGCTCTTGATGCCAATTGAAAATGAATAGAATACTTCAACACAACCAAGAGGGGGGGTGAATTGGTTGAATCTTGGTAAATTAAAAATTTAAAATCAATGTTACTACAGGATCTTTATCACTTTAAAATTATTTTAAAACCAAGAATCAATATTCAATCAAATTCCTTTTCCAAGAAAAATAGAAAACAGAGTATAACTTTCTGTGCAATGAGATTGATTCATAAACAAAGCAATTAAGAGATGAATAGGTGAGAAGAAAGATTAGCCACAAATTTTTATACTGGTTCACTTCAAACACTATGAAGCTACATCCAGTTCTTCTACTCAACACTAGAGTAGAGTTCCACTGTTGCAAAAATATTCTGACAAGCAATTACAAGCCTCTCTTTATCAACCCTAGATAAAGTTCAAAAGTCTAAAACACTATTAGACCCTTAGAGACCAAAACCCACACTGAGAACACTACTCAACTGTCCTTAGAGAAACACTATCTCTAAACATGTAAGAAACCCATTTACAATAGAATAATCTTTACAAAAAATTCAAATAACAGTTTTACACCTTCAAAGAATAAGGAAAGATAACACCTGATAATCCAAGAACTCATGCAAATGAATGATTCACAGTTTGAATGACAGATTACTAACTCAATGCATTCCTTTCCTTATGCTTTGATGAACAATGATGCTTCACTTCTTTGAATCAAAAACCCATAAGAATTTGTGAAGCCAAGATGCCTTTTGAAACTCAGAAAGTCACTAATGAAAGTTTGTGAATGTTTGTGAATGCTCAGATATCGAAATTCTCAAAATTACTAAAACACAGAGCAGTGGGTTCTATTTATAACAGCTTTCTAACTGAAAATAATCGATTAAACACGCTCCTGTAATCGATTATTTAGCATATGTAATCGATTAATTCAAGAATGTAATCGATTAAAATGCTCCTTATGAGTTCTGAGTTTAGGCTATGAACAATGTAATCGATTATTCCGTGAAGTAATCGATTAAACCAGACAGACATGTTTTTTCTAAATGCATTGATTAATCGATTACTGACTATGGTAATCGATTAAGACAGTCAGTCACATATTTTCAAATGAACTACGTAATCGATTAAAACGATATGTAATCGATTACCTCAGTAGAACATGTTTACCATAGGAACGGATGTAATCAATTACGACCATCTATAATCGATTAAGACAGTCAGCATGATTTTCCTATTTTGGCCTATGTAATCGATTAATTTGATATGTAATCGATTACTATTTTCTTGATTTGTTTTCTAAAAGGCACGAAGAACAAAATAATCGATGTCATTATCCTTGTAATTGATTAATGCAGTAAAGATTTATTTTTCCAAAAACTTTGCTTGTTAAATGCCTTTCTAGTTAATTGCTTTTATTTAGTCCTTTAATCTAACAATCCTAGATGAATGATTCATGCATGATATGGTCATTTGGATTATCAGATCACAACTTCCCTTTCACATTAATCAAATTGGTCTTCAAGCTTTCTTGGCACTTTTATCCTTGAGCATGTTGAAAGCACAAAACACTTGAGCCTTGATTCCTTGCTCATTTGTACATAGCTAATATTGAATCAACAAAATTGCCATAGGGATTCACTCAATCATTGGCAAGTGCAAGCCTAAGATTTTGTGGCTCTTTGTCGAATTCCAGATACAAACGGCTAATCTTCTTTCACTGTGAGGAATCAGCTGAGTGGTGTCCATCATAGTTTCTCCCGTCTGCATGCCATGTGAGGTCTTTTGCGTCATCTTCATTAGCAAATTGACGCTTAAACCTTGGAATGATCGGAAGATACCACAACACCTTCATGGGGGGGGCTTTCTTTGTGTTATCATCACAAGTCAAAAAAGCAAATACAAGCCCAAAAGAAAAGAAATGAACTAATAATTGTACAAAAATATCAATAATTACATTTCAAAAGGGCTATTATCAGATATCAAACCACATGCTACCCTACCACATACAGATCCAATCATGCTAACAAATGACCAATCTGAGCTATCCAACATTTGATCTCAAAACCACATAGTACCCTACAACATACAAATATCACCCAACAAAACTAGTTCTAGCAAATGACCATACATCAAAGCCAATTGTTTAATTGGTACCCACCAAAAATAGTCAGATTTCTTAGTCTAGATACCCACCTGCTTACCCCACATTCAAGCCAACATGTTAGTTACTTGATAAAAATCAAGAATAAAAGTGTCTTTTTTATCTTAAATTAATTTATGTATAGCACACCCTAAATTAAGGTGTTTATTAAAATTAAGATTTTTTTAACAAAAATACTATTTTTAATCATGAAAGAATATTAATTAGACACATGACGATTAAATACTTGTGATCAATTGGATTACACTTGGAAACCAAAGGTAAAATGACTTGTTCCCATTGGATTGAAAAACTTAGCAGAATTTGCAATGTCAGTAACTGCTTCAAAGTAACTTAGCAATTATGAAATTAGTAACTTAGCAATGTCAGTAACTTCAAAGTAACTTAGCAATTAGCATGATACAAAGTAATTTAGGCCATGTAGTGCACAACTGAATTAAAATATGAAATCAGAGAAAAGGGCCTCACTTTGCTTCAAAGATATTGACAGACATATATGCAAGATACAGGGTTCCTGGCCCCGGAATTGAGCCATGTGCTGAGGTGCAAAACTAAAATTGCAATTATGTTGTATGGATTGCAATAACATGTATTTTCCAATGGATTGTTTTAAACCTATCAGTACAACACAACCTTCTTGAATCACATATGGCCAACAAACATAGGTATCACATCTCATATCTATATCATTCCTTCATATACCTATATCTCACCCAAATGAATTATCAATGCTTTGCAATTGCATGGTTACTTTTCAGCCACTCATTGAAAAGCAAAGGGATCCTACATGCATATTGAATCTCGACATTCTCCCTTATAACATATATTTAGGTACACATCAAGAGATAGTCATTGTCTCACAGAGATGAATAAGCAACACCAATAAGCATGAAATAAAGTCAAGTACCTGTGAAGCTAAGACCAACGATGGCAACCACGCTCTCGAGCAAACGAAGCCTCCTACTTTGGAAATCCATGGTGGTAACATAAACAGTGCATAGCAACAAGTGACTACGAAATGTGAGTTACGAGAGTACCTGAGAGAGAGTAGAGCAAAAGAAAAATGTAGGAACAGAGAAAGAGAGAGTACCTGAGCACGAGTGAGAGTGAAAGTGAAATGTGAGTTGCGAGCAGACCGAGAGCGAGAGTGGAAGTGCTAAGACCGAGAGCGAGATTGAACAACGACACCAAGACCACCGTGAACGCGAGCAGTAAAGAACGCGAGTAGGGAAGGCTAAGAGAATGCGAGCAGTGAAGGCTGAGAGTGAGAGTCAGAGATAGGCATAAGAGTGAAGGATTTTTAATTTGGGGGCCAACATTTTTATAATAACAATAACAACATCCATTTTCAACGAAAAATCGATGTTGACTATCTCGTGAACAACATCGGTTTTTTTTTAAAGATGATGTTAACATGTTATGTTAACATCAGTTTTCCAAAAAAACCTGAAAAATCAATGTTAATATGTATCTGTTAACATCGGTTTTCCAAAAGAACCTTACAAATCAATGTTAACGTGTTCTGTTAACATCAGTTTTCCAAAAGAACCTTAAAAACCAATGTTAACGTGTATCTGTTAACATCGATTTTGAAGGTTTTTAGGAAAGCCAATGTTAACAGAACACGTTAACATCGGTTATCTTAAAAACCGATGTTAACCAGGTCTTGTTAATTATGAATTTGCCACCGCGTTTTCGTTAACATCAGTTTTTGATAAAATCGGTGTTAACTTAGTGATGTTAAAACCCATTTTTCTAGTAGTGCACGACAAACTCCAAGCCTTCTAATGAACCTTTCTTATTAAATATGTTTCCTCCCAAAGAAAGTTTCTACAAGTTTGATCCAACTTGTCACAAACATATCTTTGAATAAACTCAGATTGCGTGGTATACAAAGGTAAGGGTTAACTCATATTTAGTAAGAGTCAACCTCCCTAAAAAAGAAAGAGTGCTAGCCTTCAAAACATTCAACCTTTGATGCACCTTTTTCAATTATATGATTATAAGAGCTTCTAGACACTCTTCTATGATGAAGCTTGATCTCCA
Source organism: Glycine tomentella (assembly GCA_007407185.1). Lineage (NCBI taxonomy): Eukaryota > Viridiplantae > Streptophyta > Magnoliopsida > Fabales > Fabaceae > Glycine > Glycine tomentella. The sequence continues at coordinate 379,408 of PYAF01002944.1, read as the reverse complement.
AATAGTTTTCAAGATCATCCATTCTTTGAAACCCAATAGATTGACTAATCTCCTCCCTAACCCTCCAATTCACATTATGAGAGAAGCAAATTCTAGTCTTGTCATTACTAACATTCTCACCTGAGCTATTGTAGAAGAAATCAAGGCAAGTTGAAATTACCTCTACTTGCTCCATGGAGGCTTCTGCAAAAAGAATGAGGTCATATGCAAAAGTAAGGTGAGATAACTTGGGGGTTTTCCTTCCCACTTGGATAGGCTTCCATAGCTCATTATCCACTACAACAAAAATCAATGGGCTCAAACGCTCCATGCATAGCACAAACATATAAGGAGATAATAGATCCACTTGTCTAATCCCTCTAGTAGGAGAAAAAGCACCCAAAGCCCCATTTCCCCCTCCAAAGCATCTAAATAGATGAAGAAGAGATGCAATGAAAGACTGCGTCAATGAAAGAAGAGGACAACCCAATTTCCTTCGGAGTATCAACTATGAAATCCCAATTAAGCTGATCATATGCCTTTTCCAAATCAATCTTAATGCCACCCATAAGCCTATCATATGCTTTTTTGTTTCTCATAGAATGTATTATCTCTTGCGTGATAATAATATTATCCCGACTTTGCTTTATTGGAACAAAATAGCATTGAGTGGGGATTATTATTTATCCATCACCCTTCTAAGCCTAGAAGCCAGAACCTTAGTAAAGGCTATATAAGATACATTGCATAAACTTATAGGCACTACTACAAAATCTATTTTCCTGGACGCGCATTCAAGGACGGTTGTAACAAAACCGTCTCAAAAATTGAAGCAGTGGCAATATTGTGAATAATTACAATATTTTAAAAACGGTTATATCAAAACCGTTTTTAAATCATGTTTTCGAAAATGGTCTTTAACGTAACTGTCCTTGAAATAAGGGACTCAACGCATTTCAAATACGGTCCTGAGTAACCGTCCTAGAATATAGCGACTCAACGCGTTCTCTCTCTCGGGTTTTTTATTTTCATTCTCTCCCTCGCGTGCGCCCGTTTGTTTTAAATTTTTCATTCTCTCTCGGGATCGTTCGTCTCCTCTGGTCGAGTCCTCACATACCCAAACCCCAAACCCCTTCTCCAACCCTCTAACATCTCTATCGTGGTTGAGCTCGTTGCGGTAGGGGTAATGGGAGGTGCCGTTGGTGGGAGATCTGGGAGAAGAAGGAGTGGAGGACGAGGGTGAGAACAAAAAATCAGTGAGTTGCAGATTTCCAAAGAGGTAGTTGCATATTTTCGGTGCCAACGATGAAGATGAAGACGAGGAGGAGCAAGGGGAAGAGGTAGTTATCTCTGATTTTCTTTTTCGAAATCCCTAATTTGCTGAAATAGTTATTGTTTTAGATGCCAAACTCGATTATGGATTGTTTATTATATGTAATTTGTTGATTTTCACTTGATTTGTTTGATTTCTCCTTTAATTTCTCGTTTTTTATTTATTTTTGTTTTGTTCCAAACCAGGGCCTAGAACCTGGAGAGTCTTTACTAGTTCATTTAATCATTTACGATTATTTGTTAACACCTTGCATGTTTATCAATTTTTTTTAGAAGAATTGCTTATGGAACCTGTTTACAGGACTTTGGAATACTATGCCTTGATTTAAATTAATTGTCCGAGAAAAAATATATGGCCTTGTGCCCACCTCCTATTATTAGTGCCCACCTCTGATATTGTCTTGACATAACCTGGTTTGAGTGTTATTATTAGTGCAGTCTTAACTAGCAGGGCTATTTTCCAGAGAATGAAAAACTACACAGTTGGTCACTCTCTTCTTCCTTCATAAACACAATCTCTTTTGTTGTTAGCTTTTTCTAAATTGACATTGTTTGCTTTGTATTTTAGATATATGCAGTATCTATTACTATCCTTATAGTGGTAAGTGGAAAAATATGTTATGATTATACGTAATTCATCATGATAAGGAATGAGTTAATACTCATCAGTTTGGCTTCTCTCATTTTATGAATACAGTTTGGCTTCATGTTCATAGCACTGATCTGGAAATTTGACTTCTCTCCTTTCATGGTTTTGATCATTGCCATTTTGAATGATGGTAAGGCAAATGCTTTTAGCACATATTCCTCTGAATTATACTCAAGTTCTCTTCATGCCTATGAAATTCTGACACAATAATTGTCATACTATTAGGAACAATCATGACAATTTCAAAGGACAGGGTGAAACCATCTCCTTTGCCTGATAGCTGGAAACTGCAATAAATATTTGCTACTAGGATTCTACTTGGACTATATGGACTTTGTTCAAGTAAGGCACTGTGCCATCCAATCAAACAATTATGCCCCTTTCAATTCAGTTGATGCATTGAATTTGTTGACTCTCAGATGTTTTGACTCCTTTTCATATCCAGAATCATGGGGAGAGTGGTGTAGATATCACTCTTTCTTGTCTGCCAATGGATGACAGGTAGGTTGCTTGCCACGCATTGTAACTTCTTAATTATTTCAACATAAAAAATGGTGCAACCCATATGCTTGGATATGCATCATCATCAACATGTACAACTTGAAATAACCATGGCTTATTTTATCTTTCTTGTACCTGACTAGTATGCAAACATGTTGAAATATAATGAATGAGACATTCAAATCAATCAATATATGCAAGCTAAATCTGAATTAGAATTTAGAAACCATGAAACTTTTTATAAAGCTTTGTTACGATAAAACCCACGACTGAAATAATATTTAATTATTTGTCATATATTACTTCTTAAAACTCTATTGCGCAATCATGATAGTCGTGCCTCTGATTTTAATTGGTCTAATGAAGATAGAAAATAAAGGAAGGATCCTTTCATTTAATGAAAAACCCAAAGGAGAAGAGTTGAAAACAATGATAAGCCTCATGTTTATTATACTGCTAAAAAAGTTTCCAGAATTATATTCACTGCTAATACTGCTTTATATTTAGCAAGTAGATACAACCGTTTTGGGCCTTTCAAAGGATGAGGCTCAAAAGAAACCATACATTGCTTCCATGGGAGTGTATGTCTTCAAGAAGGAGATACTTTTTAATCTATTGAGGTACTGATTATTATGTAGCAAAATCTTAGGCTTTTTCCTATGGTTCACTTCATCCATTAACATATTTTATATAAATACAGAAATATGCACTGAGAATACACTGATATAAATACTTCCGGTCTAGTTTTTATATGCAAGAATTTCATGCATGTGAAAACAAGCCTTTTGAAGATCTAGCTTAGGTTGTGGCTGATTTTGGAATATTCTTGGTTGAACCCTTTGCTCTACTTCAATGGAGTACTTGAGAGTTGTTTATCCATGTAATGTGTTTGGACCCTGTTTTTAAGTTCAATGGTTTCTATAACTCCAACATGCATCAACACATAAGATCTTAGTGCACAGTAAATGATTGCCTTTTTATATTGAAAAATATTCCTTCAGTTTTAAACTGAAACTTAATAAGATTGAAGGCAGTAAGGTTCATTCTTCAAACAAAGTCATTGCAGCTCTAGTACCATGCTGGAAAATAAACCTATCCTAAAATTGTTAGGCGTATTATTGTTAGTTGGAAAAGAAAATAGTTGTTTATTAGCTTTTAACAAAGATGTTGATGCCTTATCATTAGCTGGAAAAGAAATTTCCTTTTGAAGTTGAAGAGTAATTAGTTACCACCAAGAAGTGAAGATCTCTAATTTATTTAGCCAAAATAAAATTAAAATAACAATACTGATTGTGCTTCCTAAAATAGGATGGATAGGAGTGACAAGGAAAAACAGCATTGAAAGAAAATAGAATTAAAATGAGATAAAAAAGAATATAAATAAACTATTATATTTTTTCTTGAAATAATTATATATATATATATTAAATTATATTCTTTACACATTTATCTAATCATAAAGTATATTATATAGAATAAATTTTTAGATTTTTAAAATAACTAAATAAAAATCATATGCTAAGATATTAAAATCTAATTAGTATGCCATACCCTTGACCGTGATACTTAATTCTTGAATCTTGATAGTAACCCTATGGATATTTTAGTTCTTAATTTTGTAAAATGACTTTTTCTTTTGCTTTTTAACAACAACAAAATTTATTTATTTATTTTCCACTGGAATCTGTGGTACGTCAATTTTTATTTTGGTCCAACTTGCTTTTTCGTCTTAATGTCTACTTGATTACAAAAGGCCAGTAATAATTAGAAAGATGTTTCAGTTCAAATTGCAGGGAACCACAATAGGTTTAAGTACCTCAAAGACTAGCCGAATCAGCCTTATCTTGCTGGACTGGATAGGGATGAAGTTGATGATGGAGGTAGCCAATGTCCAAGGGCAAGCAAACATGTAGATAAATCATTATCTCAGCTTAAGATGCCATGACTAAATTACTTCTTAGGGTTTGTTTGGGTAAACAAGTTATTTAAGTACTTATTGAAGCCTACAAAAAAAAAGATTAAGTACTTATTGAAGTGCTTATCATGTAAGTGCTTATGTACAAGTTGTTTCTAGTTCTGTAATTGAAAAGATAATAGGGTTAAACAATTTCCATATAAGTTGTTTCTAGTTCTGCAATGCTTAACTTCTACAAAGCCTCTATTTGTCTATTTGCATTATAGATCACACTCAAAAGCTTGTATTGACTTTTTTCCGCTCATTCACATTATTACCACCTTGACTAAGCTTTTTAGGAGAAATAATTTTAGGAATTCCAAACATAAGAATTGATTACTAAATCAAATCAAATTCATATTTTACTGATTCTTTACACTGTATGTAATTTTCCTTGAAGAACATAGGTTAAGCTTTAGGGGAAATAATTTGTCTTAAAAATGTATTGTTTTTCTGTTCGTATTGTCCTTATACTAAGAATAAATGAACTTTATTTTACTTACATATTTATCTACGATCAATCAGAAAGTAAAAAATAAGTCATCTATCTATATAAACTGTAAAATTCACAACTAATCATGTTTTCTCTTACTTTTTCTAAAGTATACAGCTTCATTGGCAGTGTATTTGATCCAAATGTAAATGGACATGTACAGAAACTAAAAAGGATGGACCCTATAGATGTTGAGACGGTACGTACATGTTAGTATATTTTCTTTTTTGTCAAAGTCTCTTTCCTATTCTTCCTTTTGACAGTCTAGTCATTTTTTCATTTTCTTCTAGCAATTAATTGCTACTCCTTAAGTGGAGTTAAGACATCAAGGCTTTATTTCTGGCACTGAAGCCTTTGTGTATCAATTTAGCAAGCCCAGATTTTGAGGACCATGTAAGTATTCTTGTCAACTATCTTTGTATTACTATTACTATGAATATATATAATTATGAATGCACCTTATTTACTACTTGAGCTTTGCCCCTCATTTTAAGGCAACATCAAAGTTTGAGTATTTTTTTCAATACCTTGTCTGAGGATTCTTGGCTTGAGATGGTCCCTATATGTTCCTCATCTATTCAAAATTGTCCATCTCACATCATATTGCTATAATGAATGCATGGATTGGAATATTCACCTCAGTAGAAACTTGAATGACTTGATTTATGAACACCAAAACTTGCAAAGAAAGGGATTTACTTCTGAGATATGCGAGGTATGCGAGGTAGCAATGAGGTACGCCTCTTTCTCTTACTCTTTTGCATCAATTTCTAATTTCAACTTTTTATTTTGGGTCATGTATTCTAGCCTCAAGAGCTACTGAGGATGCTGCAGAAAAGTCACCTACAGGGTGTAAAACAGCCAGTTCTTTGAATGAAACCATTGGTCAACAACAGACTGATTTTGATTATATTTAGTCCATATAAGCAAATGAATTGTTGTATTTATTTATATTGATCTGAGAATTTCTGATTCAAATAGGAGAATAAATTATTTATAATTTTTTTGTCCTTTCCCTCGTGACTGGCTAGCATAATATTTTGTTTGGAATATTTTTTGTATTTTATTGCAAGTGAGTTTGGCATTTAATTTATGATTTCCAAATGTGATTGGTTCAGAAGCTTCTCTTTATTCATGTCCATTCCTTTGCAGTTGTGAGTTGTATGTATCATTCATTTGCTTTCTATGCTATGATGCAGATATCACCACCTACACCACACTGATAAAGACACTAAGTTCTGCCTCTTCATGCCTCTCTTTGATGCACTTGGCAATACCCTCAACAAAAAATCATGGCAATCACACAAGCTCCTAAGTTCAGGTTCAGGTAAGTTGTCCTATGATTTAATAATGACTTCATCCAATGTTTCTTTTGTTCATAGTAAAACAAACTGGTTAATTTATTGAATCTGGCCTTCTCTGAGCAAAGTTGGTGAAGGTTTGAATGCCTTGTAAGTTGTAAGGTAGTAGCAGTGTTGTACTTCATAATTGCTGCATAGGAATGGTGGGTCACTTTGCAACCTCTGAAACCGATTACACATGGCCTCCCATTTTTAGTCTACCTATGTTGTAGCTATGAAATGAAAATACTAACACATTAAGAGTTGCTCTATTCCATGATCAGCCGTTTAGGATTTCAATCCATAACATCTGTTTTAAGTTTCTCAAGCATATTGTTATGTACCTTTCAAATAATAAAACCACATCTCTTTCAATTCATTGTTTAATTCAATGCCTAGACTACAAAAAGTGCCACACAAATTTCTTTTACAGATATTCAAAGTCTGGTACTTCAAACTCTCACTTAGAACATGCCACATACATCACATGACGAGTGCTCAAGTAGGCTAGTAATTACTTTTGTATTTGTGCAGATAACATGAGACAGTGTTGTTAGACAGGAAGCACTGTGTGAGAACTGTATAAACAGGCTGTATGTTGGGCTTCATTTCATGTTTTTGTTTGGACCAATTTTATTTGTTTCAAGTCTTCAAAAATACCACAATGCAATGCGGTCTTGCATTTACTGGGCTAGTCACTGTCCCAAGCCTCATCTGCTTCTTTTAGTGTTCTCCACTTACTCTTAGGGATATCACTTTTGATCACATTATTACTATTTTGATTTGTAGGGTAGTCCCCAGTCTCCTCAGCAGCATCTGAAGGCCACAACCAGTTTTCTGAACAGCTAAATTCATCTATGGATTCAGAATCAATTTTGTTAACTCCATGTTTCTTTCCTCTCACACTCTTTGGTGCATCAAAACTATCATGATATTGAGTAGAACCACCAACCTTACCCTCATGATCCCTCACACCACTCTTCTTGTTACTCAATTGTTTGATGTGCATACTCATCATCACTGCTACTACTCCTGTAGCTATCACTGAACTTTCTCAAATGTCCTGAGTCGTTATTCTCTTGCTCCTCATCCTCAGACTCCCACATTGCATTTTCAACATCACTGAGCATGCCTTTTGATTCAGAATCTTCTACGGTCATATTCCCCCTAAATTTAGCTCCAGCATGCCTACTTGAACTATTGTTATCTCTGGCCTGACCAATACCAGGATTATTCTGCTTCTCTCTTTTACTCATACTTTCCTTGAACCTACCTCTAGTTCCATCAGATCCTTCAGAATTGCTGTCAAGATCACTAGCATCTGCAATATTATTGAAATGCCACTCCTCCTCCTCCTCCTCATCATCATTGTCAGAATGAGTGTTCTCTTCACCATCACTATCGATAGCATGACGCTTAGGATGTGTAGTCTGCCAAACCCTTGAGCCTCTAGCCTCAACATCATGGTCATCATACATGTTGTGATTTGAGCATATCTAGCAGTGGAACTGGTTTTGAAAGTGGATCTGGTTTTGGATTGACTTCTGATGTTGATTCCTTTGCAACCAAGTCTAAAGGTTGGGTTTCATTGATTTTCATGCATTCTTCTAGAATGCTTCTATATGTAATGACTTAAAAGGGCATTGAAGCATGTTGTATCTTGTCTTTGTTTTATTCTATATTCAAAATAACACGTTGCTAAATGAAGATTAGGCTTTTCATTTATGTACTTCATTATTCTCTTGCTTAGGTCGTCCAACTTCATCAGCCACTGCTCCACCTAAAGGTCTTGAATGAAGCTTGGTAAATCTCAAAGGACAAACCAGTTTTTGGAATCATTTATGATGCATATGTTGTGTTCCCTGGATTGGTTAATAGATATTTATATGCCCTTTTATTAATATATACGTTTTTGTTTTTGTCCATAAAAAAATGCTCTAGCTATTTGATCAAATGAGTGTAAATTAAGGATGCTTTTCATACCAAATATGATGGGAATCTCTGCATCAGGTTGGGGAAAAGGGTAGGGAGTATTCTTATTGGGATAGATATATTTTTGACTTTATAAATATACGCATAAATTTTTCATATGATAACTTTGTAACAAAAAAGTAATAATAATTTTCACAATAAAATTTATCTGCAAAAAAACTATAAAATAAATAATATAATAACCCTCAATAAATAATAGTTATTACTATTATTATTTTTATTGTTGTTGGGTCCAAAATCAGTCATTTCAGCTATTACTATTTTTGCATACTCTTACCATTATTAGATGAATCTTTTTTTTTTTGCTATTATTATTATTTTAGAGTGATTTCAGCTTTATTCACAGGCATTTATTTTTCCATGGTTCATAAAGCATTTAGTTTTTGGTCATCCTTTGATCTTTTCGTTTTTGTGATTGTAGCAGCTTTATTCACAGGCAGGCCTTCAGCCACACTTTTACATATGTTTGGGAACTGTTTTGATATTTACTTGTTTATTTTTTGGCATTTGTTTACTGTTAACATATTTGCTAATTTTATCTTTTAAATATGGATGTAAGTCCTATTTGATGTGAGCGTGAATGGTTTTGTGGGAAGCTACTCTGTGATTTTTGAGATTTAAGAATTATAGTATGGAATTTTTTTATTGGTAATGAAAATAGAGTTAAAGAAAGTGATTTTTCAAAAAAAGATTTAGCCAGTTAGTACATGTTTGGCTGTGATCAATTTTAAGGTTTGTAGTGATAATTTCAACTTTCATTAATATCCAGGTTGCCCCCACAGTGGGTGTTCATTGCAACACACATGTCCACCACTTGCTGAATGTATACGAGTGATTGCAACACACATGTACTGGCTGTGTAAGTCTGTAAGACCTAGGATCTCTTCATATTTAGATTACTTCGCATTTTTTTTATTGGTGTAGCAAAAAGAGATATTGGTATGCTGCTTTTTGGTTGAGTGGGCACCTATTATCTTTTGATCTTCATATCTTCTACTATCAATGCAGAGAAGTCATTTATAGCACACAAAAGGAGGGTGAGATCACTGCTCGCTTGAAACAACTGGAGGTGGCTCTGGATGTTGCCGAAATTGGTAAACAATATGCTGAAGCTGAGGCTGCATTTGCTAAAGATAAAGCAGAAGTATTAAACTTAGAAATTAAACAAATTGAATTAACGGTCAGTGTTGTTGTTATGGCACTTTCATAATTGCTGAACATTGAACTTATTCTTTGAATTTTTTATATCATGCTTTAGTTTCATTGCCATTTTTGGAATTCTTGGATTTATTATCTGCTATTCTTGATACCAGGCTAGTGTACAACTTGCATTTATAGGAAAGATGAGGCAATACTTAACAATAGTAAGGAGTTTGACAGAAGGCAAATTTATGGTATATGTAAAATATGGGAACACTTCACACTTAACCAAGAGGGGGGTGAATTGGTTAGATTTGGTAATTTAAAAATTTCTTGAACAAAATCAGAGTTTTTCCCTTTGGATCTTTATCACTTTTGAAACCAATAACCTTTATTCAATCTAATGCTCAACCCAAGGTATGCAATAGCTCAAGAACTTTGTTGATAACAAAAACACATAATCAAGAATAACAGAATATGACTAATATAAGGAAAATAAACAACACACAAAAATTTATACTGGTTCACTTTAAACACTATGAAGCTACATCCAGTTTTCTTCCATTCAACACTAGAATGGAGTTTCACTATTGCAAATCTCAGTTCTTACAAGTTATTACAAAGTCTCTCTTTATCAACCCTAGATAAAGTTCTGAAATCTAAAACACTATTAGATTCTTAGAGACAACCCACTGAGAACATTACTCAGCAAATCCCCTAGAGAAACTTTATCTCTATATTACAAGCAAGAAATCCAATTACAATAGACAAACAAACACAGAATTCAAAATAGAATTACAACTTCAAAGATTAAGGAAAGAAATCACCTGATGATCCAATGAATGATATGCATATGAATGATTTGACACTACTAGAAAAGAGGTATTCTAAGATGCACATTCTAAGTCGGTTGTACCAAAACCGTCTTTGAATGAGAGGTGGTGGCAATTTTGTTAATAATTTAAACTTTACAAAGACGGTTATACAACAACCGTCTTAGAATGTTTAAAATGAAGTCGTTTGTGTACATAACTCGTCTTTGTTATTTTGTATTCAAAGTCGTTTCCTTGTAACCCGTCTTCGAATTTAAAAGTATCTTTTTTAAATCCCTAAGTTTTTCAGTCTCAAAGACACAACATTACGCGACCTTCCTTGACCTAGGCTCGTGCACGCTCCGTCAGCCGCTCCCTCCGTGACTCCGTCGTGGTCTCCATCAATCGGTGGTGGTCTCCGTGACTTCGTCCCTCTCAAGAACCTTCTTCTACCTCTGCCCTCTCTCTCCCATCCCATCCGAACCAGAATGTGGGTTTACTTGATGACGCTTGCCATGGTGGATGCGACCTGCGGCGATGGGTGTGAACTGTGACGATGACATTAAGATCCGCTCCAATGGCGACGGGGCAGTGCGACTGAGGCAGAGGGACAAAGAGATAGTCGAACATGGTTCAAGTTCTAGATCGAAGACGCTGGTGGTCCGAGCCTCTGTGGTCGACGGCGCCGAAGTTTGGAAAGCAGAGGTTAATCTCTTTCCCTCTCTCTTTCTGATTTGGTTTGGTGGAATGTTAAGGTCATTTCTGATTTGCGTGTGGTTGAAGAGTGGGTTTGGGTTTAGTGGATGGGGATTTGGTGAGATCGTTGTTTGTGGTTCGATTATGTGTTGCTTTGTGTGATTTCAGGGGCAGTTCGTGTGGTATCCTGTTTAGGTGAAGGGTATGTTAATGGGTGACAATCTTCTTTTTTATTTTGGGGGAAAAGAGAGGGCGGGGGGGGGGGGGGTGTTAATAGGATTTTGTCTAATTTAGTTTTGATGTTATTAAATTTTTTTCTTTGAATATTCGGAGGTTCAGACAGGTGAATCAAATATTTGCAGACATAACAAAGTGGCGAAAAGAGAATTGGAGTGCAATTTGTTGTTATAGAATGGTGGTTTGTGCTTGGGGCTATGGAGGTGAAGGGCAGCTTGGTCTGGGTTCCAGAATGCGTATGGTTTCCATTCCTCATCTTGTTCCTTGCATTGATTCCTCTTATTATGGTAGAGATAGATCTGCTACACTGGCTCGAGGAAACATGGGTTTAGAGGGACAGACTTTTAGAGTTACTGGAAGTTACATAAAGAGAATTGCTTGTGGAGGTTGACATAGTGCAGTAATTACAGGTACATACGTGTCAGTCTATTCAGCAACTCAACTGGACTACCTTCATTTTAGTTAATTTGAAGAACCTAAAATGAAAATATCCATATTCTTTGTTTATAATGTTGCGATTTACCTACCTGGTGAAAAATGTTGCACTTGGTGGTGTTTACTGTTTGTAAGGAGAAAATTAGTTTCTTAATGGATGTAATGGACTGTTTACTGTTTGGTGGATTTGGGCCTGTCTATTAGGTATAGGTAGTAAATCTAATGTCAATTGCTTTAATAGGCAATTTTGTTTGTTGATTTTGAGAATCTGATCTCTTAATCATGACGCATCTATGTTAGTTATATGAGTCCTTTAAAGAATGTCCTAAGGGCTTGATGAAGGAATAATAAATAGAAATAAATTAATAGAAATTAGGTGGACTTGTACTGAAAATCATGGTCATGTGTGTTAGTAACACTTTTTCCATAAAAGCTTTTCAGTTTTGACTCATTAAGAAGAGCACTAAAAGCACTTGTTAATATTCTCCTAACTATATTAAGAAGGCAGTGGACAATTTGTTGAAATTCACATTAATGGTGTGTTAAAGAACTTATGTTTGGTAGTTGAGCCTTGCATAAATGTATGTACTCCTATTGTGGTTACCATACTGAAATTCAAATTGTTTTGACAGGCAAAGTTGGCAGATGGAAGGCTTATTGCAG
>PYAF01002944.1:333874-364216 GCA_007407185.1 Glycine tomentella | reverse complement strand
TTCAAATTTCCTTTCCTATTATAAGTTCAATTAAAATGCCGTGGTGGTTTAAGTAGCATAGTATGGTGATCACTTTATGCCTACAAGGCTACAATAGTAAACTTGAATCCTATCCCATCATGACCAAAGAGACTTTAATGCAATTATTGCTTCAATTCACTCCTCACATGCTTCCTAGCATTCAGAAAATTCATCCCATAATTTTTTGGTCTGAAACCGTTAGTTGCCTATTTTCGTTTTAGTTAATACTCATTTCTCCAAATTTAGATAATTTAAGTTTTCTTTCCTAAAGTTCTAATATCATTTGAATTAAAATGCTAAGTTGTCCATGTTTATGTTAGTTCCTATTTTCTTTGTTTAACTTGAGCAAAAGCTTTGACTGGCACATATTCTTTGGTTGTGGTATTTTGGTGAAAATCTGTTCTTTGTCAAAAAATTCAACAGTTAGCGGACAATGCAGAAGGCCTTTCTGAGTTCATTTCTCTTTTATTGAAAAACTCTCAGTAGAGATGAATGTGAGCTTTTAGTAGTGGTTTTGTGGAGTGATAAGTGCCATAAATCCATTAAATTCATATTTCAAATACGGGCACTTATCATGTAATTTCATAAGTTTTTATCATAAAATTATCCTAAACCTAGTTAAATAGCTTATATCGCTTGCATAAATGTCATTTGTGATATTTTGAAACATTAATCCAAGATATTTTGTATTTTGATAGATTCTGTGAATTTCAGTGGTTTCCGTAAATAAAAAGCAAGCAGATCGAGGTGAAGATAGCAAACAGGCTGGTGCAAAAAGCAAGCAGATGGGGGGTGAAGTTATCAGATAGGGAGGTACAAAAAGCAAAAAAGCCTAGAAAGCTTCCTAGATCCTTTTAACTCGCCTGGGCGAGTGAAAATAGCCTAAAACACTCGCCTGGGCGAGTTAAACGTCAAATTAGACCCTTTAACTCGCCTGGGCGACCCAAATGTGAAGGAATAGCTCGCCTGGGCGATTGGACGACAAGTTGCCAACTTGGGCCAGCTGTAAACAGCAAAAAGGGAGCCCAACTTGCATTTAACTCGCCCAGGCGAATGAATTAGCCTAAAATGGCTCGCCTGGGCGAGTGAAGGCGGCTGGAAAACATCTATAAATACCCCAAGCCCCCTCATTTGTAAAAAACACATTTTGCAGGGAGTTCCTTCTCCCGTAGCATCCTCTCTCTCCCTCTTTGCTTTATTCTTTAGTTTTAGGTAGTTAAATATTAGTTTTAAGTGGGTTTGGAAGTGAGAAAAGTAAGGTTTAGTGTGGGAGCTCTGCTGGAGGGAAGCAAGGATGGGAACATTCAGCTTCTTTCGAAGGGAGATTCTTTCCATGTTGGGCTAGCTTCTTAGAGGTTGGATGTAATCTTTTTAACTCCTTTATTTATTTTAATATTCCTGCATAAGTTGTTCTATTTCTTGTTGGTAATTTTATTCCGCACTTAATGCTTGATATTACTTGATCACTAGTATCACGATCTTAAATCCAAAGTGAGACTGGGAAGTAATCTGAGGGTTTGAACTGAATGAAATTACTCTTTACGTTACGTTGCTAGACATAGAGCATAACGTTTAGATTGCAAATAAGCACGCAATTTTAGTTCATAACGCTGGGATAATTTACTTAAATATGCGAGAGATCGATATGCGGTGAAATATCCTTAGAACTTGGATGCGAGACATCGATTCAAGATAACTTAGTGTGCATCAATATAATTTATGCATGGTAAATATTAATTGAATATAGGAAGTTAAGAATGATGAAATCCAATCCCACTTTCTCATACATATATTTTCCTTTTCATTAAGTTTAGTTAGTTTGTTTTACTTTTATAAACAAATGAACAAATATTCGACCCACTTATACATAACTATTCAATTGATTAATTTATTTGGATTAACTGGGTAAGCTCAAGTCCCTGTGGAGACGAACTTTTATAAAGTTTGTAACTTACAACGACAATTGGTACGCTTGCCAAAAGTCTTAACAGAGCCAAACAACTCTTCAGTTGAATTTGTTTGGAGCCAAACAAATTAGGTCGCCCATTCTCTTTCTAGGTGTCTAGATTATGTGCTAGTTTGCAACATTTTGATTCTATTCCAATTCGTATTCACTCTTTTATTATGAATGAAATACATAAGTTTCTTAGTGTAAAAAATAAAAAATAAAAAAATTGAGCAAAACCTACAAGTTACTTTTATTCCAATTCGTATTCACTCTTCTAATGAGGTATCTTATCTATTTTTCAGTACCCATAATCCCATATTACAGTTACAATCACTTTTTATAAATGAATATTGCAAAGATCTTTATTATATTCATGTGCAGGTTTAAGTACTTGTTTCGAAGTTATTTGAATTAATCCATGTATGCATAATGCATAGATGAAGGTCTAGTATGAAATGCTATTTTTCCAAAAACACTTGATTTATTTCAAAACTTAACCAATCTATTAATGCCTTGTGAAATCTATGTATTAAATTAATTAATGATATGAATGCAGTATGTTTGGATCACCAGAAACCCTTCTTCCTTTTACATTTGATCACAGGTTTTTCTTCAATGCTTCAAGGCATGTTGAAAGTTCAAAACCTTCCTTCTTGAATCAATCTATGCTTTGTACTTCAAGCAGCTCCCCCTCATTTCAACAATCTCCCTCTTTTTGGCTTTAAACATGCCAAATTTGTAGTTTAATAGCATTGGATCTTGTGATTATTTGAAGGAACTAGCAAAGCATTTATCTAAGCTTTTTCACACCTGAAAAAAATCATTTCCTTTGCAAGAACAAGTTGTTAAAAGCATCTGTGATTAACTTAACATTCATTCATAAGACATATTTGCTTAAAGCAATCAATTTGAACAGTTAACTCCCCCTAAATATCTCAAATTATGCAGACCAAATTTCAGCCAAAAAAACGCACAAAAAACAGGGGCAAACAGAGGTATATGCAGGGCATAGCTTAATTCAATTTTTCCCTCCCTATTTGGCTTTTTCAAGTAAAAAAAAATGCAAGGCATAGCGGATTTTAAGTAAATAGAACCATAATATTTCATTAATATTGGAAGGGAAATTACATAAGAAAGCAAAAAAAAAAAAAAAAAAACAGAGTACAAATAACAACGAAAACTAAGACTTTAAAAGTCTTCTAAATCATTCATTCTAAGATACTTGTTTTCCTTTTGTGAACAAACATACGAAGATGGTTTTGACAAAAACCGTCTTTGTATCTCCTATTTTGTCTTTTTTTTTGTGAACGCATCTACGAAGACGATTTTTGCCAAAATTGTCTTTGTATGTCTACATACAAAGACGGTTTTACCAAAAACCGTCTTTGTATCTCATGTTTTGTTTTTTTTTTAATCACCTATATTCAAAATGTCAACACAACATACTAATCTTAATTAGTATGCTAAACCCAAGAGGCAATCAAACATAGTCACAATCATATATATGAAAGCCCAAAATCACCAATGTAATTGGAAGGTACAAGTAAATAAGGATATGTCAAAATTCAAATTACTCCAATAATTCTCAAGCACAAGATGAACACCTATCAAGCAAATAGACCTTATAAATATGATATTATGTATTAAACAAATTGTGTCTTTACATGGCATTACAACACCACCAACAACAAGACATTGAGGAGCTTCTACCCATGACTGCATTTCTTGATGTGCATCACAAAGATGAAGCAACCACATTATGTGAAGATCAGGGACTAGGGCAAAGGCCATGGCTAGTTTATAGAGGCTTTTAGAAGCAGTAGCATATCTATCCACACATCATGGGGGCCTGAAACAGAGATTAAACTTATTTAAAGTGAAGCCCAATAAACAAGTAGTGAGGAGGAACTAAGCATTCAAGATGGGTAAGTACTAACCATCAAAAACATTGTCAACAAAATCCCTGAATAGAGAAACTTTCCATCCAAATATTCAGACTGCAAAATGGAAATTAGATATTCTAAAATAAAATAGCAGTTAAATGACAATGCTTCCTAATATGTTGTCCATGAATAAACCAATAACATTGACTTTATGAATACAGTGCTACACTTCATTGGAGTAGAAGAAACATGAAATTATTTACCTTAGTGTCACTCTCCTTCAACTTCTCAAATAGAGTTGAAATAGTATCTTTACAAAACTCACATCTATCTTCTTGAACTTTCAAGGAAATATATGCAAACAAAACGAACTCTCTGGTTGTGTTTATGAGGGATGTAGAAGAGTGATATCATAACCAAGAGCCTTAAAATTACCTGATGAACACGAAAAGCAAAACGAACTCCTTATAGAATCAAAAACTCTCTGGTTGGTTCCTTCTCAGATCCAGATAATATTTCAAGTTCAGATGCAATGCGTTTCATATACTTGTTTGCCAGTAGCACAGAAGAAAGTTTGATCTGCAATGAGAGAGTAGTTATCAGTAGCTACTACTAAGTTACTATTTGATAGCTTAAAACAGAAGCTGACATCAATGCAAGGTCATTACAGCAAACAAAGGCATGCACTTGTTATTATATTTTTGAGTTTATTTTTTGTCTATTTTGTTTACTGGTGATATTCTTCCTACTAGTAACTAGCTAATTTTAGCTTGAAGGAAATTGTTAGCGTGTTTGACTTGTACTTAATGAAATACACTTGTACTGGGAATATCAGTATCACTACAAGTATTCAATCAGTATTATACATCAGTAAAACAAAATAACTATTCAAAGTTCTATCAGTTAAATACATTTTTTTTCTCGCTGCCTAATCTTTCAGAGTATGCATCTATGTTACAATACGTAAACAATTAGGTAATATTGGCAAACAGGTTACTATTGAAGTTATGATAGAAATGTTCTAACGAAAAGTGAAAAAATTTAGGGGGAGACAAAAAGTAAAGTGCAAAGGAGAAAAACATATACAAATACAAAATTTCATACAGAAAGAGCTTATGCTTTTTTAAGGGAATGATATAAATCACAATGGAAAAAGGGGCTGAGGAATGAACTGGTCGAATTAATTTGATTGTTTCACAGGTAATTGTAACCAAATACAAAAATTGCAAGCTCAACAGGTATAGAAAGAAAACACCTTCACTGAACAAGTTTGAAAAAGTCCTTAGTGTTAACTAGAACACAAACTAATTAAGTTTAGAAGCATACCTTGCCCACTACTCATGTATCTAATAGCCAAGTTATTGGTATTCCAAACTCTTTGTACAGTGAAATAGCCATATCTCTTGTCCGTAAAAGTGCATATACACTTTGCTCCACTCTAGAAGTAAAAAATAGAGCAAGATGAAAATAGATGAATTGATAAATAAGCTTCATGCTATATCTATAGGAATAGCAAGGAACACATGTACCATAAAACATCAAACTGAACAAGTATCTGAATCTAAAACATTTAAGTAGATAGAAGAAAATAGCTTATATTCTATTTCAATAAGTCATTCTAGATTGAGTTCTCAAAAAAATCCATCAAGTATAGACGACTTCCTAATCTAGTATTTATGGTACATAAAACTATTAACATAAACTATGATGCTTACTTTTCAAGCAGTGAGTACATTTTCTGCAAAGCAGCTTCACATGGGAGTTTGGGATCATCAATGAAGCATAGACATACAACACAATTTTACAATTTTCTATTCCATATATCTTGTTAATAATAGGAATTGTGTTACACTGCCATAAATATTAAAAGACTCTGACCTTCTCTATCAGGACCTTGGATAATTTGACTTCTGTCCTTAATGACAAATCATCATTGTGTACCTCGACCCCATCAACAAGTATTAAAAAAATTACTCTCAATTTCTTGCATTCATATTCTTTAAAACCAAAAAAGATTTATTTTAAGAAATATTAAATTTCCTAAAATATATAAAACAACTAAGTTCCTATAAAGTGAAAATTGTGATATTGTATATATGTTTAACGAGTAGTATCAAATCTGATTTCTTGAAAATTAAACAAGTTCTTTTGCAAAAATGGTTGAGAATCACTACCTTATTGTGAAAATGGTTGAGGTTCATCTCACATTATTCTCAAAATATAATAATAGAAGAAGGTACCCACAACATCCAATTAAACACAACTTTCTAAATAACCACATCAATAATAAGATGCACTTGTAAATGTAATGTCCCTCTATCTCTACTCCATTTGCATGTGGTACCAACTCAAAGCTAAAGAAAGTAGTTTAGAAGTTCATGCTTAGCGATAAAGAAGCACAATCAACATATTAATGCCTTTGACTAAGCATCCTCACACTATATATGATATTCTTTTGTGACTAGTTAGAGTTACCTACCTTTCAAAGTACATCTCGACTAACCTGGGTCATTGGGACTTTTTACACCAGTTACAATCTCAGTAATTTCACTAATCTTTTCTAAATTAATCCTAATAATTCTATGTTGAACACTCTTGACAACTCTAACAACAACATCTTAACACTCACATCCTAGTAAGAGAATCAAAGACGACTTGAAGCTAGGATTCATTGACAATTCAGTCTTCACGTAAGAAAAAAGTTATAACTAAGAAAAATAATCCTCACAAGTAGTGTGATCAAGAATTGAATCAAAGCAAAAACAGAAAAAGAAAAAGACAAGCATTGCAATGCTTACCCGATTGAAGACCATGAAGCCAAGGCCAACATCAACCCCATCAACATTCACAATCTTGGCATGCCCTCCCAACGAATCCTCCTTCTCATAGAGCACCACATTCACTCCTCCTTTGGCCAAAAGATAAGCTGAAGCCAACCCACTAATCCCACCACCAACCACTGCAACTCTCATCTTTGCTCTCTACTATTTAGTTTACTATGTAACAAAAACTAGCAAGTTTCAACCCAAAAATAGGTGCAATGAATAGCAATATGCTTACCACAAGTTTCCCCCTGCTTGAGGTAGCCATGGCAGCATCATCTTTCACTGCTGCAAGAGCAGTAGCAGCAAACTTCTTGGCTTCATAACTTGTACTGCTCTACAGCATGCCAGGTCCATTCTTGAAAGGACCTTGGCCAAGGGATTCAGTTGCCTTCAGTGCCAAGCCCAAAACATATAGGCTTTTTTTGGGAAGCCCAAAATCAAGTAATATCAAAATTATATTTTAATAATTGTTATGAGCCAATTATCCTGATCCTAGAAACTCAAGTTGTTGGGTGAAGACACAAATGATTTTGTATCTAACATGTCCCCCTCTGGAACCTTTGGGATTAAAGTGTGGACAATGCATTATAACACCCTACCTTGTGCTAAAATTGAACTTTTATCTAAAATAATAGGGTCAACAAAGATGAAACTCTAGACCACTTAGTCATAGAGGCTTTGATACCAAGCATACCATGTTGTGAACCATTCTACAAGGAAGTTGCTGAGTGAAGGAACATAAATGATTTCATATCTAACAATAATATTAAATACCTATGCTGATGGCAAACATGAAACATGAAGCATTCATGCTTGGAACTTCCAAGGGCAAACACAACAACAACAGATTTTATCTTTTCATTACAACTGAACCAATACCAGATCTAAATGAGAAAATTATTGTGTTTAGGCAAGTCATCAAGGGAGAGGATGTTGTCCAGGTAACTGAAATTGCTTTATTCTTATTATGCCTATAATATTGTGAGCAGAAATATGTTTTCACTTTATATGTCTCTTATTTATTTCATTCTTGTGATGTGAATGTGCATCTTGTTATGTATGCAGGTTTTGATACCAATAGGGAAAATAAAAGAGGTGAATGAAAGCCAGAATGTGAACAAGGTAGAACAGAAGTACATAGAGATAGTGACTGAGGATGATTCAAGAATCTCAATAAAGCCATTTCCATGGCCAATTAATTTTGAAAGGAGAAAATCAATTCTGATGTTCTAAGTTTATGGTTGTTGGTTGTCTTGCAATAGTTCCATCCCTTATCTCTTGGGGATTAACAATTTCTAGAGTTCTACTGACTAAGTTGTATGCCACAGAAAAAGACATCAGTGTTGTCCGTAGTGGGAGGTGGTGAATGAGAAATGGCTTACAATCGTGTCAAGTAGGGACCAAATGTAGAAAATCAGAATACAACAGCTAGCCAGTAATGAAGGCCAACCACATGTTCATTGAAATTTTTTTTATGTAAGAGCAGGAATTGGTGTTAATGGAGCATGTGTGGAAATTAGAGGCAAATGTGAGCAAGGAATGAGGGGACAAGTTGAGCCTAAGGAAACAAGTGAGCAAGTTGTGTTATTAATCAAGGGAAAACAAGTTTCTGGTTTCTACAAAACTTAGTTCATCATGTCTTTATTTAAGTTAAATCAGCATTGTTATCCTATTGTCTTTGTTTCTTTCAATATTATCAGTTGGGAGGGATGGAGACAAGACATTTCAGAATGTTAATTCAGTTTTGATTTCCTATAATGAACACACAGACACACTGCACACATTCAAAATATTAAATCTATTCATGACTAAATCTGATACAATCCTAAAACCAAGGCAAGTGAAGAAAGACTTGGAATTACACATGGAGGCACTTCCTTTGGTGATTAAAGGACCAATGACAAGGAATAGGGCTCAAACACTCCAAGACCATATACAATCCAGCTTATATCTCTTAGAGAACCATGAAGAAGGCTACAAAATGTTGAGCTTATCTGTTGTAATCGATTACAAGTAGCCTGTAATCGATTAAATACACTTGGATAAATGTTAGATTTGTAAATAGTTCTGTGATAATCGATTATGAGTCCTATGTAATTGATTACATGGTCATCAGTAGTGTAGTTTTTGAACTCAGCTTGAAGGTAATCGATTATTCCGACGTGTAATCGATTACCTGGTTTTGGGAGCTCCTGTGATAATCGATTATTTGGTGAGATAATCGATTATTTTGTTCATGAGTCAGTTTCCAGGCTGATATGAGCAATGTAATCGATTACCAAGAGTTAGTAATCGATTATTTGGTTCAAAATAATAGATTTCCATTCGAAATAATCGATTACTACCGTTTTTGCTGCAGAAGCGCTAATTTTCAGTTTTAAGTTGCTATTGGATAGCTTTCCTTGGAAGCTACATTTGTATTTCATTTAGGACGCATTTACATTTCATTTGGCTTTAGATTCGTGGTCTATATAAACCACATCACAACAGATTGTAAGGACTTTTTGGTTGAATGAAATTAGAATGCACTTTGTGTGTGAAAGATTGGGAGTTATTCTCCCTTGTTCTTAGTGAAGAACTTCTTGTTTCTTATCAATAGCTTCTGAGCTATTGTGGTGATTCTTGCAAGACTTATTGGAATTCCTATTCCATGGTGTCAATCCAAATCCACTTCTAATCTTCTTCCATTGTTCCACTTCTTAAATCACAAAAACCTAAAAGTTGTCCTAAAACAGAGCATTTCATACTCTATTTTTCTTTCCATTGAAGAATTGATTCCATTGCAAGGAAGATTGGGCAAACAGGACTTGATTCAGTTAAGGAGTCTATCATTTGGTATCTAGAGCTTAAACCTTGTGGAATTCTTCTTCAATTTCAGTTTTGGGATTCTTCAAAGGTAAAATTCTCCATTAGAGTCAAAAACGAAAATCCTTAGTAATTCCTTGTTTCTTGATGTTTTCTTGTGATTCTTAGTATTGTAGCTTTGTTAAGTGTTATGTTACAAAAACCCTAGGTTTTCTTCAAGTTTCCTTGTGAATTCATGTTTCTCATGTTCTTCATGTGTTCTTCATAGTTTCCCTAATTTCTAGCTTTGACTCTTGTCAAATTGTGTTAGTATTGTTGTTGTGCTGTGTAATACTTTGTTTTGATTTCAATTTCGTGCTTGATCTGGAGCAAGTGTTAGAAACAAAAAGAAAAACAAAAACAAAGAGAAAAATTGCATCAAGTGTTATTAGAAAGCAAAAGAAATAGTGAAAAGTAGCTGGAAAACAGAAAACTAGAAGCAAGCTACAAAATTACAAGTTTCAAAATTGCTTGAACAACAAAAATCAGTAAAAGTGTATGACATTAGAATTGATGAAATGTTTTTCAACAATTGAATTCAATGGCATATCTTTATTGTGAAGTTTGTTAAATCTGAAGTATTCCTTGAGTTGTCTCATAAATTCCAATTTGTGTAGTCCTTTCTAAATTGTGCTTTGTTGCTTGTCTCTTTAAAATTCCAAAAGTTTTGTCTTAGAAGTTTTCTATTCTTTGGACTCTTAAGCCTTGTCTAGAATCATTTCATATTTCACTATAGCAAAGAGGCTTGATTGGACTTGAAGTTTTTGTCTAAGAACTAAAGAGAGAATATTATAGAAAAAGCCTTGAAAGTGTGCAAACACGAGAGTGAGAGTAAACACTTAGAGAGTGGTGAGGAATTTCTTATATATACTTGTGTTTTGCTAACAATTTCTGTGAAGGATGAGTTCAAGTGGAGGAGATGTCTTGTCACCTAAACTTCTAGGTTGATGAGAGCCATGACTAAGCAAATGGAGAAATTGCAAACTAGAATGGATGCAAAGTTTGAAGAGTTGCAAAAGGAGAAAACAAGAAAGAGTAGTTCCATGGGTAGTGTGGATGGATTGGGTGATGGTAGTAGAAGGGGAAGTGATTATGCTTCTTCTTATGGAGGAAATTACTATGATGAAAGGAGGAGACAACATGATAAAAGAGAAAATCATAGGAGACATTATCCTAGGAGGATGAGGAGAGAAAATAGAGAAGATGAAGATAGGAGGATGGAGAGAGATGAGAGGAATGGAGGATAGGGTGGAATAAAAATAAAAATTCCAAAATTCCTTAGCACTAATGATCCTAATGAATACTTTGAGTGGGAAATGAAGGTTGAACAAATTTTCTCATGTCAACATTTTGAGGCAGACAATAAAGTTACTCTTGCAACTATAGAATTTAGTGGTTATGCTTTGGAGTGGTGGAGCCACATTCAAAGAGATATAGTTGGGGGATGAAGGCAAAGAGTAAATTCTTGGGAAGATTTGAAAGCAAGTTTGAGGAGTAGATTTGTTCCAGCTTATTATTCAAGAGATGTTCACAATTTTCTTCAAAGGCATTTCCAAAGTTCTAAGAGTGTTGATGAGTATTACAAGGAAATGGAGTTGATGATGATGAGAGCTGGAATTGTGGAACATAAAGAAGCAACTATGGCTAGGTTTATTCATGGTTTGAATAGATAAATTCAAGATGTGGTGGAGCTATATTCTTATGACACAATTGAGGACCTAGTTCATAAAGCTCAAAGGGTGGAACAACAAATGAAAAGGAGAAAAATTCTCTATTCCAAGTCTAGTGGGGCTGCAACTTCTAGTTGGAGAGATAAGTCAAAAAGGGAGAGTTCTCAAGTTAAAAGAAGAGAAAAGGTAGAAAAACCAAGTAAAAAGATTGAACAATTAACTCCAACAAAACCGGGAAGCATCAAATGCTTCAAATGTCTAGGAAGAGGACATATTGCTTCTCAATGTCCTAATAAGAGAACTATGACTTTGCTAGAGGATGGGAAGATCACAAGTGAATCTTCAAGTTATGCATCTAGTTCTTCAAGTGAGAAAGAAAAGGCACTTACACTTGTGGAGGCAGAAAAGGGAGATCTTTTAATGGTTAGAAGAATGTTGAGTAATTTGAGCCTAGATAAAGAGGAGAATCAAAGAGAAAATATTTTCCACACAAGATGCTTGGTTAGAGACAAAGTATGTTCACTCATCATTGATGGTGGAAGTTGTACTAATGTAGCTAGCACAAGAATTGTGGAGAAATTACACTTGCCAACCACAAAACATCCAAAGCCATACAAGCTACAATGGCTTAGTGAGAGTGGAGAAGTGGTAGTAAATTCTCAAGTGCTCATTCCTTTTTCTATTAATGCTTATCATGATAATGTTCTTTGTGATATTGTTCTTATGGAGGCTGGTCATATCCTTCTTGGTAGACAATGGCAATATGATAGGAATGTTGTACATGATGGTAAAGAAAATACTTTTCAGTTTAAGCATACAGGCAAGAAAATTATTTTGAGACCATTGACTCCTAGACAAGTGTGTGAAGATCAAATTAAGATGAAAGAAAAGAGAATAAAAGAGTTGAAAAAAATTACTGCACTTGAAAAGAAAAAGAAGAGTGTTGTACGAAAAGGAAAATCTAGTGAGAAAAAAAGAAAGGAAAAAGAAAATAGTAACAAAAAAATTCATGAGATAAAAGAGAACTTCTTCTTGAGAGGAAAAGATGTCAAGAGAGTGTTATTAACAAGACAACCTCTTCATTATATGGTTTCTAACTCTCTTTGTTTGCATGTTGAAAGGGAAGAAGAAGATGTGCCTGATATTGCTTTGTCGAGATGCATCAAAAACAATTTTACTAAGCTAATTTTGTAGCACAGAGCTAACCTAGGTCGACTCTGAGATACGATCAATATGGTTCTAGCTTCAAGTCATTGGTAATAATAAGGGGGGGTTTGTCAAACAGTTGGTATGCGTAAAGTAAAACATGCAAGAACACAAACTAAAATTAAAGAACAATGCAAAAATTAACAAGATTATCAAGGGGTAAAGTAAAACAGATTAGAAAGCATCAATCCAATTCACTAACCCAAGCTATTCGAATCATCATCATTCCCATAAATTGATTCTATCATGAACATTCATTCAATCTCAATAGAAGCAGTTTAATCGATTCTACTCCTAAATTGATTAAAACCACAACCCTAACTGAAATGTCATTCAATTAATCTTGTGATTATCATTTGAAATTAAGACATGAATCCATAATCCTAATTCACTTTCAATCCTAAATGCATTCATAATCATGAAAACATAATAGAAATTGAAGAAGAAGGTGAACATTCAAGTAGAATTCGAAATACCGAACTGAAACTTCAATTCTTCTCTTGCTTGAGTTAGATCCTTGGATTGATTAATGATTTAGCCTTCCATGATGATCACCAAGGAAAGCCCCATGAAATGAGTGCAGAAAAATGGAAGAATAGCAAAATGGAAATGAAGAAGATCAAGAACAATGAAGAACACTTGAGAGAAAATGAAGAACAAGCTTTTGATTCTAAAAACTAAAGAAAAGAAATGTAAAACTTGTTTATTGAAATGTAAAGTGTGCTGTTCAAGTTTCACTAAAGTCACTAATATATTAGTGACTAAGTTCTGAAAATAGAATGGGTCATAAACAAACCCAACAATCTAATTATTTACTATTTACAACCATGAAAATCAAATTCACAGCCCAAAATTACAAGTGCAGAGATGCTAACTTCGAAGCTCAAAATGACCCTCAAAATGATAGAATTGACCTCGGGCTATTTCTAAGAAACTTGTAGATCTTTTCGTTATCTTTCCAGGGACTCCTAGAACGCTCCATTCTGAGATTGGTAGTACTCTATAGGTCCTGTACAAGTCAGATATATTAAGTGAGCAAAAATCCGAAAATACGCTACAATTAGCAATTAAGCTCACTTACTTGCCTAGGCCAAAAACTGAATTAGAATGGAAAAATACAAGTCCAAAAGAGGTCAAACAAGCTAAGAATGATAAACAAAAATTTAACTAAAAGCATTCTATCAGTGCCCAAAGTTATGCAATCTCTTTTGGAGGAATATGAAATCTCTCGGAAGCAAGAACATGAAATTGCTTTCCAAACTTTGAAAGATAAATTGTCTTATGCACCTATTCTTACATTGCCTAATTTTAATGCTTCTATTGAACTAAAATGTGATGCATCTAATATAGGCATTGGAGGGGTTTTGATTCATGATAAACATCCTATTGCTTATTTTAGTGAGAAATTAAAGGATGCATGTCTAAACTATTCCACTTATGACAAAGATTTGTATGCATTTGATAGAGTCTTGAAAACTTGGCAACATTATCTTTTACCATAGAAATTTGTGTTCCATAGTGATCATGGGTCTATTGATTATTTGAAAAGTCAAGGCACAATTAATAAGAGAAATGCTAAGTGATACATCAAGGGCAATTTGAGGACTTGGGAGGAGTGTCTATATAACATTGAGTTTGCTTACAATAGAGTGGTTCATAAAACTACTTCCTTATCTCCTTTGCAAATTGATTATGGCTTTAATTCTGTAATTCCTCTTGCTTTATTGCCATTACCTAACATTTCTACTATGATGTTTAAAGCTTCTTATGTTAAGAAATTACATGAACAAGTAATAGGCCATGTGGAGAGGAAATTTACACAATATGCTACACAAGCCAATAAGCATAAGTGGAAGGATAAATTCACTCTAGAGAATCTTGAGTTGCAAAGTGAGTATTGTATGAATACTACTTTCAATGTTTGTGATCTTTCCTTGTATGATGCAGGTCCAAATGAAGATATAAACTTGAGGACAAGTTCTTTTCAAGAAGGAGGGGATGATACAATCCTAAAACCAAGGCAAGTGAAAAAAGACTTGGAATTACACATGGAGGCACTTCCTTTGGTGATTAAAGGATCAATGACAAGGAATAGGGCTCAAACACTCCAAGATCATATATAATCTAGCTTATATCTCTTGGAGAACCATGAAGAAGGCTACAAAATGTTGAGCTTATCTGTTGTAATCGATTACAAGTAGCCTGTAATCGATTAAATACACTTGGATAAATGTTAGATTTGTAAATAGTTCTGTGATAATCGATTACGAGTCCTATGTAATCGATTACATGGTCATCAGTAGTGTAGTTTTTGAACTCAGCTCGAAGGTAATCGATTATTCCGACGTGTAATCGATTACCTGGTTTTGGGAGCTCCTGTGATAATCAATTATTTGGTGAGATAATCGATTATTTTGTTCATGTGTCAGTTTCCAGGCTGATATGAGCAATGTAATCGATTACCAAGAGTTAGTAATCGATTATTTTATTCAAAATAATCGATTTCCATTCGAAATAATCGATTATTACCGCTTTTGCTGCAGAAGCGCTAATTTTCAGTTTTAAGTAGTTGTTGGATAGCTTTCCTTGGAAGCTACATTTGTATTTCATTTAGGACGCATTTACATTTCATTTGGATTTAGATTCATGGTCTATATAAACCACATCACAACAGATTGTAAGGACTTTTTGGTTGAATGAAATTAGAATGCACTTTGTGTGTGAAAGGTTGAGAGTTATTCTCCCTTGTTCTTAGTGAAGAACTTCTTGTTTCTTATCAATAGCTTCTGAGCTATTATGGTGATTCTTGCAAGACTTATTGGAATTCCTATTCCATGGTGTCAATCCAAATCAACTTCTAATCTTCTTCCATTGTTCCACTTCTTAAATCACAAAAACCTAAAAGTTGTCCTAAAACAGAGCATTTCATACTCTGTTTTTCTTTCCATTGAAGAATTGATTCCATTGCAAGAATGATCGGGACAAACAGGACTTGATTCAGTTCAGGAGTCTATCAAAATCCAAATTCCATCAATGCTAATCAACTGGTGAATAATATGGCAGGCATGCAGAACAAAACAAAGTTATATTATCAGTTCAGTACTTATGGGAATGCTGTGTTGATTGAGAGATAAATAGGAAGCAAGAAAATAAATTACTAGTGCATTGTCAACTCCATAGCAATCAATATACTTAATTCCTTTTAAGGACAACTCATCAAAGAAAGGCAAGAAAGATGCCCTAAATGTTTTTTTCAAAGTTCCCATGCAATCACCAACCTAGAACACAATGATTCAAAATAAGAGATAGAAAAGCACATAAAAAAGTATTTAATGAAGTGACTCAGATCACAAAAATAGATTACTGAGCATACTTGATCAAAAAGTTCCTTTTCTTGCTCATTTTCTTCTTTGAGTACTTCTCTTTCTTCAACATCAAAGTCCTCTTCTTTGGACCTCTGCTCTTTCATGTTTTCTTGATGAACTGGCCATAAGGACTTATTTAATCTCATGAACAATGATGTGTACTTGCTTTTCATCTAGATGTGATCTAGAACTGAAAGCAAATCCTAGCCAACTTCATTTTAAAAATCAGAGCACACGTCATGGACAAAATTTTCAATCCATGTTATATTTCACATCTATTCTATTCATTCAAGACACAACATTACAGAAGAACCGAGCACACGTCATGGACAGAATTTTCTCCCATAAATCATTTTAGGTATTAATTTTTCCTTCACCCAACTATTTGACAGAGGGTAAATAAGATTGTATATAACAGAACTATAATATAATTCCAATAAAAAGATGAGTGTACAAATATTCCATCCTGATAGATGATGAATATTACAAACCTGTATGCATTCATTCAATGTGTCCAACATGCTTGCACAAATTTCTACTTCTAGCTCCCGAAAGACAGCAAAGATATATTGATACAAGCTAAAAAACTTTATATTGTATTAATTCATAAATTTTTTCTGCTACATAGGAACTGACTTTATATTGTTATATCTTTTATTCAAGTGTTTATTGTCTTGAGGATTATGACATTTTAACTTTCACAATGATACAACTATTATTTACCTCTATGACAACCAGATGTTTGGACTTATACCAAGGAAGTTAACAAATTGCACAAGCTTAAATTGTGCTTGGATTTGACTAACTACAGTAGCATCAAGTTTTGAATTAAGCAAGTGACATACAATACACTTACTGTTTTCTCCAAGATACCAGTAACAATTTCATGGGCATCTTTTGCTAAGTCTTGGAGTCCATCCTCACTAGCATCAGGTGGTTGAGCTAGTGAGTACCCTACTGTTGAATCAAGTTGGCCAAGTTCCTCCGAAAGGTATGTATCCCCAGATATCACACATCATTCTCGGGCCATCTCAATACCAAGATGTGAAACCTGAGAGCAAAATAATTTTCTTTTACTAATTGCTAAAGATTGAAGACGTAAATTGATTGTATATGAAAAAGTATACAAATGTCTATGAACAACGCAATATGAAATTAAGTGATTGAGACTATAGAAGCTACTACCATATGCATTTTATTTTTTAAAAAAAATTATTTATTCTATTATTTTTTTTGTTCTCACTTTTGTTTTTACTAAAAAATTGTCATTACACGGGTTCCAATGCTAGTGACATTTAAAACCGTTGATTGTCTAAGGTTTATATGAGAGTCTATTTAAACACATTAGAAAATTAAACAAGTGTGTAACTGCTGTAACAAACTTTTATCTTAATTGATAATGTGGGAATCAATTTCAGATACAACATAGATGTTAAGTGTATTCAACAACAGAATCAGCAAGGAGGTAGTACCTTCACTAAGGCACCAATAACTCCAAGACTGGTAAGCCTCAAATACTCAAATGGTCTGGACTTAGTGGTTGTATTAGGGAAGGGATACAAATATAGAGGTATATGAGCTGCAGATGAAAAAAAGTTAAGTGTAAAGTGAACAGAGTAATATCTTTTGCCTTCAAGTGTGTTAATTTCAATGAGCAAAAACCCTGCTTAAATGGATATGGTTATGTCAAAGCAATCTCCTTAATTTTATATTAACAAAAAAAAAAAAAAACTAATATGACTTTCAAGTGCTCCAAAGTTTTTGTCCATGGATGCTTATCAGAGTATATTGGCAGTAAAAAATACAAATATGACTGAATGCTAAGAAAGAATAACAACTGGTATGACCTATACATTGAAAGAGAGAAAAACATCATTTTCAAGTAAGATCAAGTAGAATTCCTATGACAAGATAGGCAACAATAAGAGAAAGCAAGATGCATTTAAAATTTAACTGCATGATTTTGTTTTATATTTATTGAACATATACCATACAAAAGCAAAGTTTGGGAACAACATCAACTACAAAAAATCTCACTAGGTGAATTCAACTAGATGAATCACGCAATTCCATTTGACTCAGTTAAAGACCAGATTTTTAAAGATACTATGTATCATAAAATGAAATTATTTAGCAAACAGAAGTTAACCGTCCTTCAGATGAATAAGAAAAAAAAATCATTACCATAGAGGAATTGCATCCTTGTATCAAGGTGAGATGCCACACGAAATGTGTTAGCAAGAATGCATTGAAGAAAAGGAGAAAAAGACCCGTCAGAGTATATGTGACTGGACCATAGTTCTAAATTGTAGTCCGCAACCACAAAGACAGTTATCTATATAATAACAGGGTAAATTGAAATATTTCCTGAAAGAAAATAAATATAAAATTTTAGAAAACTATTTTAGAATATATATATATATATATATATATATACATACATACATATATATATATATAGAGAGAGAGAGAGAGAGAAGAAACTCTAGGATTTGAAACAAACAAGGTATTAATGAAACAAAATATTAATCAGTAAGGGGATGTTCATTCATATTCATATAAATATAAAAGACAAGAAAGAAAGGCAAGTGAGAAAGAATATGTGTAATGTTAATGCAAGTTAAAATAACATAAGTCACACACACGAATGATTTCAAGATTCAATTATAACTCAACCAACTTGCACCTTGCCCAAACAGTGCAGGAACAAATTCCTTTTAGCCATTCCCAGTGTCTTTGAGTTGAGAATGCCTAACTTGAGACATGGAGGAATCCATGGCAGATGATGCATTTACAAATCTTTCACTTCCTAAACAACTTCTCATCTATGACCATAAATTATTCATATTCACAAAAAAAAAGAATTAAATAATACAATACAAGCCATACTCATGCTAAAAGAACAAGGTATACACACTCCAAGCTATTACTTATAACTCAAACATATGCTGCATATTAATTCAAAGTTATACATTACCTACTCAGCTTCAGAGTTCAATTGCAATAATTGACTTCTTAATGTTATTATTTTTTCTTCAAGTTTCTTTTTCTTATTAACCTCATCCTCCAGAATGTTGTGAACCTTTATAATCTCTACATCCCCTCCAGCCTAGCACACAAAATGTTCCAGTATATAAGAAATCAATGCTTGAAACCAAAGAAGCTCGTCATTTAACTGAAATATACCTTTGTGTGTGTATTTTTCCCCTGTAGAATTTTTAGATGTTCTACCTCTGCTTCCGCTGCCTTTCTCCTATTGCATTCATTTTCAAACAGCTTTCTGATCTTAGCAACTTCATCTTCAGAAGATGGTGTTGGGCCCTGTGCCAACAAAAAGTTCAACATCAGGATCACTGAACACTGAACATTTTAAAATATTGAATTTAGCACAAACCATGAAGATTGAAGCAAACACAAGGCCAAGCAGGTAGGGAAATCATAAAATAGGAGAGGGAAAGATGTAGATTTTGACATATACAAGCACTCAAGCAGGGTGAAACAATTAAATTATCATCTTTTAAGGAATTGTGTACTTTATCTAAAAATAAGTAGCCATAAAACTGAAAAACTACTATACTAACATATTACCACAACCTAAATGCAATCAAACTGACTTTATGGAATTTGATTTTAGAAAATTGAAAATGCATTAGCATGGACTGGAAAAGACTTACCTCCAAGGTGTGTCTACTTCCTGCCTCACATTTGAAAAACAACTTTACCGGCTATGCTTCACTAGAATGCAGGGTAGTAAAAAGTGCAAATTTGCCAAATTGCAACCTAAAATTTGGTGTGTTTCTATCAAGAGTGCATCAAAATAGTCACAATTGATATTTTTAAGACATTCTACTTAACTGAAACAATCAATGAACAGGGGAAAGAAAAAAAAAAGAAACGAAAATGCTTATGGAGTAAGAGTAGTTAAAAAGAAATCAATGGATAAATCGTTCATTTGCAGATTCTACCTAATAACTCAAACTTTTGGGATAATTGGTTATTGGTCTTCAAGCCAAAAAGGCTCTTGTATGAGAGAACATGATAGAGATATAAAATTTTTAACGGGATTTACTATACCAAACAACACTTTTAGTAAAGTTGGTCTTCAACACAAAATAACAAGACAGGTAAATACTTTATCTTCAAAAACAAAATTTTCACAATAACAAGTGCACTGTGAAGAATAGACTGATGGATCATTAAAAATGGTCCCATATAACAATGTTTCAATATCTACCAGTAATAAAAAACACAGTCAAAGAACTCGCTTTCAGAAAAATTAATATTGTTTGAAATGTAATACCTCTCCACAACCATCCACAAAACAATTGTTGCCATGTCTTTTCTCATTTGACACCAACTTCTGCTCTAGCTGCTTAACTGATTCCATGTACTCCATCTGGCATTTCAATCTCTCTTTCTACAGGAAACAACTTAATATGAGACATTGTGCAACAATGAAAGAGGATGTTAAAAAATAAATAAATAAAGTCATAAGAACTACCAGACTCTTAGATTCCCTAAAGAATACAAAGCAAAGGAGTCCACCATGTATAGTCACTGCTGCAAAGGTAGAATGAAGCAGATTTCCTCCTCGTTTTTGCTCAAAATAACCATAAACAACAGCAATGAAAATAACATTCATCTTTTAATAAACAAAAGATCCTCCTTGCATCTTGACTATTCTATACCTGAAACCAATGCCCCTAAATCTGTACTTTTTAAATAAAAAAAAATACAACTCTCATCTAAAGAAGGTGGTTAAGGAAAATTAAAATGATGATAAGAAAATTGTTTTTGTTAAAAACCAGAATCCCAAGTTCACACTCAGGGGAGGTTTAAATGGTTTTTGGTTTAGTTAAAAGTTGTAGCAGCTGCAAGATACCAAGAGAAAATAGAGAGGCAACTGACAAGAATGAGGACTTTTATGCTAACATTGGTACCAATATAGGAAGATATGAAGATAGGAAGAAGAAGGAGTGAGGGAAAACGCACCCCAAATGCTAAGCCAAAGTGAAATGAAAGCGACGGCGAGGACACACAACGAAGGCAACGACGAGGCCAAGAACAATGGACGGTGACAACGAGGGGAAACAAAGATGCTGGCACACGAAGGTGAAGGCACGAGCACGAGAGGCAATGACAAGAGTACAAGAGGTTCAAAGAAACATGAGCACGAGAGTAAGGAAGATGAACGAGGTTGAGTGGCGCAACCTAGGCATGTGAACACGAGAGGAGAGGAAAGGGCATGACCTAGGCATGTGAACATGGGAGGAGAGGAAGAGACACGACCTACATATCTGACACAAGAGAAGAGGAACGTACGAGTGCGAGTGTAAAATGAAAAAAGAAGACCACGACGGGTTACTTTAAAAAACCGACTTTTAGTATATAATTTCAAGGACGGTTTTGTTAAAAACTATTTTTGAAAATATGTTTAAAATTTTTAAAAACGGTTTTGTAAATAACCGACTTTAAAAAAATATTATTATTTACAAGAATGCCATCGTATTTTATAAAATGACGGTTACTGTAGAATTGTCCTTAATGTGCTGTCGTAAAATGGTTTTTATGTAGTACTGTGTGATTTACCTTTAATCTTTTAGCCTTTAACCTTTTTATGAGCAATAGTGTTTATCAGTCAAATCAGTCCTTAGAGGATATTCTCTCTAGAGGGTAACTAAACCTTTCATGATCAACACACCAATATATTCAATGACATAGATCAAGTATGAATGAGTGGCATGGAAATTACATGCAATTTGATCTCTATCTTGCCTATTTCCAACTGATCATTGTTTAGTCTTTATGAGATCAATCCTTAATTTTCTGCATACACAAAGTAGAAACACAAGCACAAAATATACATATTCAATGGGAAAATAACATCAAAATATTTATTCTACAAAAAATAAACATATAAATGTTTTTACATAGAACACATCAAATAAAACAACAATCATATGAGCAATATGCTCGTGAAAGACCTTAGGCATTAAGCCTTTTAGTAAGCGGATCCACAAGCATGAAGTTCGTTCCTTTATGTTCTATGGAAATTTGACCACTCTGAACTCTTTCTTTAACAGTCAGAAACTTTATATCGAAGTGTTTCAATTTTGAATATTGTTGGAGTACAACACTTTCAACACCATAAATCTTTAGTGGCCTTTCAACACAACTTATTATACGCATCCTTGTGACAAAATTTTGCAGTCATACCCCATTGTTGGACGCCTCAAAACAAACTACAAATTCAATGGCCATAGTAGAGGAAGCTATGAGTTCTTTCTTTAGTCCTTATGAGATCAATCCTTAATTTTCTGCATACACAAAGCAGAAACACAAGCACAAAATATACAGATTCAAAGGAAAAATAACATCAAAATCTTTATTCTATAGAAAATAAACATATAAATGTTTTTACTTAGAACACATCAAATAAAACAACACTCATATGAGCAGTATGCTCATGAAAGACCTTAGGCACTAAGCCTTTCGTAAGCGGATCTGCAAGCATGAAGTTCATCCCTTTGTGTTCTATGGAAATATGACCACTTTGAACTCCTTCTTTAACAGCCCTAAACTTTATATCGATGTGTTTCAATTTTGAAGAGCTTCTTTTATTGTTGGAGTACAACACTGCTAACAAAATTTCAACACCATAAATCTTTAGCGACCTTTCAACACCACTTATTATACGCTGCCCTGTGACAAAATTTCGTAGTCATACCTCATTGGTGGACGCCTCAAAACAAACTACAAATTCTATGACCATAGTAGTGGAAGCTACGAGTTTCTTCTTAACACTCTTCCAAGAAATAGCTCCTATAGCCAACATGTAGACATAACCTGACGTGGATCTTTTACTATCTTGGCATTCAACAAAATCAGAGTCAATATACCCGAGGATTTCTAATTCATCTGACCTCCGATATGTGAGCATGTAATCTTTTATTCTCTTTACATAACGCATAACCATTTTAGTTGTTTTCCAATGATCCATCCCTGGGTTACTCAAGTATCTATCCAATACTCCCACTATGAATGACATGTCAGGACGAGTGCAAACTTGAGCATACATTAGACTTCCTAGAGCTGATGCATGGAGAATCTTTTCCATTTCCATTGTCTCAAGTTTATTCTTTTGGCATTGTTTGAGATTAAACTTATCTCTTTTAGATATCGGCGTATCTCCTGGTGCACAATCTTTCATGTCAAATCTTTCCAAAATCTTTTGTGACAATCCAAGGATACCTCGAGAACGATCTCAGAGTATTTGTATTCCTAATACAAAAGACTCATCACCAAGATCTTTCATCTCAAAATTCTTAGCGAGAAATTTATTGGTTTCATGCAATAAGCCTATATCGCTGCTGGCAAGTAATATATCATCGACATATAAAATCAAGTACTCCCACTATATTTATGATATACACAATCTTCCACCATGTTACCTCGAAACCATAAGAGATTATAACTTGATGAAACTTGTGATACCATTGACGAGAAGCTTGTTTGAGACCGTAGATAGATTTATTTAACTTACAAACTGATGTGTTGCTAACACATCTTAGTTTTAGGCTAGTTTTAGGTTATATTTCAATTAAATCATTAGGAATTAGGTTAGAATAAGTTAGTTTGTTATTTATATTTAATTATATCTCATTTTATTACCAAAGTTATGATTTCAGGGTCAAAAAGAGGAGGATCAAGCAAAGAAAGAAGAAAACCAAGCTGAAGGTCTCGCGCGACCCGCGCAACCTGCGCCAGGACCTACGCGACCCGCGCCAACTGCTCAAGACAGCCTTTCAACTCGAAGTATCCACGCTATCAGTGTGGAATTCCACGCTATTCGCACCATCTAATTCGAATGCCTCGCGCGGACCGCGCCAATTCTCGCGCGACTCGCGCCACAGGGCCTGGAGACAGTTTTGATTTGTGCTAACCGCGTGATCAGTGCGGACTCCCGCGTTATCAGCGCCATGATTTTGAACTAGCCACGCCATCAGCACGGGTCTCGCGCCATTAGCGCGGCGGAGACGTTGTTGCCTTATTTAAAAAGATATGGTTCGAAATTGCACGAAAACAGGGGCTTTGTTACTCTAATTAAACCAATCTATAAAAGAAAGGCTTCTGGACTGAAGAAAAGGACTCTCTACACCATTAGACACCATTCAATGGCTTGGAAACCATTGGAAGTCAAGAATCAAAGCTAGGTTACTGCAGAATAATGTTTTATTCAACAGTTTTGGTGTTCTTGAAGCCTATGTCAGGCTAAATTCTGTATTGTGGTTAGGCCAAGAACTGATGTGAACTCCTCTATAATTTGACTGGTATTGAATGAGATTTCTTTATGATTGCTTTATTTTACTCTGTTGTTCATTGTTTTATTCTTATTTGGAACTGGCCATTCTAATTAAGTACTGAGGGTTAGGATTCGCAATAGAGATGTTGGGGTTCTAATTTCTGACCTGAGTAAAGTAACAGTTGTTCATTGCCTAGGGATAGGGATGCGTGACTGTAGAACCTTATAATATATTCTTTTAAATGCTTAACTTGATAGAATTCACTAAGGGATTAGGTTTTTGAATCAGGTTAAAGGGTTAATTCACTAAGGGATTAGGGATTAGCTAAATTAGAAAAGATTTATTCTCTGAGCAATCAGAAACAATTGAACTTGATAACCAGTTAAGTGAAAGAGGTAGGGATCAGAGGGGATTGAGTCCTAACCACAATTATTCTTTCCATTGGTAACAACTCAATTTACTGCAATTTAATCTCTTTAATTTCTGTCTTTAATTGCAATATTCAAACAACAACCAAATTCTTTTACAAATTCTTTCTTTTTACTTCCAATTGCTTAGACCTAGAATTACTGTGAATTTCACACCAATCCCTGTGGAGACGATACTTTACTTACTCACTTTATTACTTGAAACGAGCGGTGCACTTGCCGTGTTCGCAACAAGTTTTTGGCGCAGTTGCTGGGGATTGGTAAACTAATTTCGTAGTAATTTTAATCTTTGTGATTGAAACTTTTTGTTACTAATTGCTTCTCTAAGTTTATGCAAGGAACAATCAATCCTGATCATCTGCAGTACGATCCTGAGATAGAAATAGCTGCTAGAAGGAGCAGGAGATTAGCTAGACAAAGAAGGAGAGAGGCAGAAATTTTTTATTTTAATTCAATACCTGAATTAGAATTAGAATTAGAGATGGCTGAAGAAACAAATAATCAGCCAAGACCAAGACCAGAGGACGAACTAATGGAGGATATTCTGGCTCCAATGTTCACAAGACCAAACTCTAGTATTGTCAGACCACCAATCCAAACAAACCACTTTGACATTAATCCTTCGTTGATTGCATTGGTGGAACGCAGTCATTTTGGTGGGGAAGACTTAGAAGATTCCCATGACTTTATTGACAGATTTATGAGAATCTGTGATACCTTCAGACACCAAGGGATTTCAGATGATGCTATAAGACTGAGTTTATTCCTTTTTGTTGTTAAGGGAAATGCAGTGAGATGGTTGAACAGACAAACATCCAATAGCATCACTACTTGGGATGACTTAGTCTCAAGATTTTTCGCTCAGTACTTCTCCATGGATAAATACAACAGGTTGGTAAATGAAATTACCAACTTCACTCAGAATGGATGAGAGATCCTGTGCACTGCCTGGAATAGATTCCAGGAATTAATCAGGAGATGCCCCCAATATGGCATGCCTGTGGGTAAGCAGGTACGTATTTTCTTTAATGGTATGACTCCTGAGTCATGCATGATTGTTAATGTTGCAGCAGGGGGTACTATAAGGTCAAAAATTGCAGCTCAGACCTATGAGCTAATTAATTCTCTGGCTCGTAATGAAAATGAAAGCATCACAATTCAGCCAAAGAGAGAACCAATCCAACTGTCCAGCA
This sequence comes from Glycine tomentella, assembly GCA_007407185.1. Classification (NCBI taxonomy): domain Eukaryota; kingdom Viridiplantae; phylum Streptophyta; class Magnoliopsida; order Fabales; family Fabaceae; genus Glycine; species Glycine tomentella. Next base: position 338,530 of record PYAF01002944.1, on the reverse strand, counting down.
ATGATGCCATGCTTGCATAGCAGAAAATTCTTGCTCAACAGTTGGCCAAGTTGACTGAGAAAATAGATAGACTGCAAGTCTCTGCAGCCCAAGTTGTAGCCAGCAAGCCACATATCAGCTGTGAGTACTGTCAAGGTGAGCATGAATCTAATGTATGTTCTATTCTTGTTGGAGCTGACCCTGTGCAGGTTAATGGAGTATGGAATGATCAGAGACAACAGCAGCAATATCAGAGGAATCACACTTTTGCTCCAGGAAACAACTACCAGAGGAACTCCCAAGGAGGAGGGCTAGACTATAAGTCTAACAACTATCTGCAGCCTCCTCCCATTCCAACCACAAATATTTCTGAACTTGAGAAAGTCATGATGCAGCTGTCAAAAATGACTATAGAGCACATTCAAGCCACCAATGCCTTCGTCAATGAGGCTAGAGCTCATCATAGAAATCAAGATGCTTCCATCCGGAATCTTGAGATCCAAATTGGTCAATTGGCGAAGCAAATTTCTGAAAAACCACCAGGACAGTTCCCCAGTGACACAGTGACAAATCCAAGGGAACATGTCAATGCAATCACCACCAGAAGTGGAAAGGTGATCAACCCTCAGGAAAAGACTAAGTTAAGTAATAAAGAAGATGAAGAGGAGACTACCACAGTTGTTGTAGAACCAGAGATGGCAGAACCTGCGAATAAAGAAAATAAAGAAAAAAATTCTGCACCTCCCAAGAAACAATGGGATTTCTTGCGCTTTGAGAAACCGCCATATCCAGTGCAGTCCAAGCAACAAATCCAGAAACAACAATTTGCCAGGTTCTTAGATATGTTCAAAAAGTTACACATTAATATTCCATTTGCTGAGGCATTAGCCAGTATGCCTAACTATGCAAAATTCATGAAAGAACTTTTGTCTAAGAAACATAAGATGTAGGACTGTGAGACCATAGCACTTACTGAAGAGTGCAGTGCCATCATTCAAAGAAAGCTTCCACAAAAATTGAAAGACCTAGGAAGTTTCAATATCCCTATTGCCATAGGAAACATCAATGTATGGAAGGCACTATGTGACTTAGGGGCTAGCATAAATCTAATGTCATTGTCAATGTGTAAGTCCTTGGGTATCTCTGAATTGAAACCCACCAGAGTTTCCTTGCAACTTGCAGACCGCTCACTAAGGACACCATCTGGGGTAATTGAGGATGTTCTAGTAAAGGTAGATAAATTCATCTTCCCTGCAGACTTTATTGTCTTAGATATGGAGGGTGAAAGTGAAATCCCTCTGCTATTAGGAAGGTCATTTTTAGCAACTGCTAGGGCCTTAATTGATGTAGAACAGGGAAAGTTGGAACTTAGGATGGATAATGAATCTGTTGTTTTTAATGTTTTCAATACTGTGACAAATCCATCTGACAAACATAATTGTTCTAGGCTAGATTTTCTGGATAATGTGAATTGTGCAGGTATGATAGCATTAGAAACAACAGCAAGAGATGCAGAAAATACAGCAGCAGAAAATTTAGCACAAGCAGAAAATGCAGCAACAGCAGAAATTGCTGCAGAATTGAATGTTGTAGACCAAAAATCCACACTAGAAATAAGTGAAGCTGTTCTAGAAGAGCTGGAAAAGAAGGAAGATGATACTTCAGCTGGAGCACCAAAGGTTAAGCTGAAAAGTACTCTAAAAAAAGCTGTGGAAATACCTAAGAAAAATTGGGTCAAAAAGTTGGATGCTGCACAAAGGGAGCATCAAACTGCAGGAAAAACACATGTAGCTGCAGATGAGAATGCTAGGACCTGTAAAGAGAAAACCAAGAAATGGTGTAACAATAAAATTCGCCAAAAAGAAATTGAGCCAGGACAACGAGTATTGCTCGCCAAAATTCGCCTCAAGCTTCCAGGTAAGTTAAAACTCTGCTGGTCTGGTCCTTTCTTGGTGCAAAAGTTTTGTTCTTATGGAATAGTAGAGATCACTTCTTTAGACAAGGACAAAACCTTTAAAGTTAACAAATGTCGGCTGAAGCTTCACTTTGAAGACCAAGTGGATAGAGACGCAGTTTCTATTCCACTTAAATCCACAAATGATTAAATAGCAGGAAGCGTCTAGCTCAAGACGTTAAATGAGCACTTCTTGGAATCCTTTTCGAGAAATTGGTTACTGTTGTAAATACACAAGTTTCTTTAAGTCCTTTTTAATTTTGATAGCAGTAGATTTATATTTATGCAAGTTTAAATTTTAGTCATTTAGGTTCCATGCATTTTTAGTTAGTGAATAAAAACAAAAAGCAATTCAAAAAGAAAAGAAAAAGGGCAGCTTAAAGCATGGCGCTAACCGCGCCAATAGGCGGCCAATTCACGCTAATCGTGTGCTCAGTGGCGCTACTAGCACCATCAATTTGTGCCTAATACCAAGCATTCACGCTAACAGCGTGAAATCTCGCGCTAATCATGTGAGAAGTTCGAACCAGAGCTCTGCATCTGTATCATTTCACGCTACTCGCGTGGATAGTGGCGCTAACCGCGCCAATTGTTCGAACTCAGGCTTTTGTTTTTCAAGTTCCACGCTAATCGCGTGGATCATGGTGCTAACTGACGCCAAACCTTCATTCATAACCACACAATCAGCGCCAGTTTGGCGAGATTCGCGTGAAGGTATATAAAAAAAAATTCTTCTGCTGTATATGCCATGGGTGTCTGAATTTAAATCTGGGAATCGTTAGCTATGCACATCCATAAGAGATGATGATTTTTTTTTTTGTGGTTCTTGTTTTTCTTGATCTGATTGTGTCATTTTTGGAGATGAATAGATTTAAATCTGGGAATCCACAGTGGTAAGCCCTACTGAATGCTAATTACTCTCTGATACTTGTAGCTTGGGTTGTATATTTGATCTGGAATTACAGGTGTCTAAGGCCTGTTTGGGGTTTTATATATAACTGATTGTTAGCACTGCAATTTATGACCCCACGTGCATCAAAAACTGAAATATGTGAACAACACCAAATCTGGGAATCATGGGCACACTGTGACATTTTGAGCATATTAATTTCCCCAGATGCTTGTACACATGCTTGTTGTGTTAAAAACTGAAACTGTGCTATTATTTTTGAATACTATTCATTGATGCACAGTCTATTTGAATCTGAACCAATGAAAGGAATAAATATGGGAATTCAGCCCACTGCATCAGGTATATATCTGGAATTTTTTCTGAGTTTCAGGGTGCAGAGGTTGAGAGAGACAAGAAGGAAGTGCTGCTGCATCCAATAGCAAAGTGACAGACCATTTAATTTTGTTTTATTGTTTTTGTTTCTAATTTTCAGTATATTACTTTGAGGTTAGTTGTTTTGTTATTTTATTGTTTTAAGTAAGTTCTGTTTGGATTAATGTTTCATTCTGGTTGTGATTTCTCAAATATTGCACACATCATTGAATATCGAGCAGCACATAATCCTTTTCAGTTATTGCTGGGGACAGCAATTTTCTAAATCTAGGAATGGGAGCATATGCATTATTTGAAGAATCACATTCAAGAAACAAAGGATGTCCAACAGAAAAAATTTAGTCATTAGTTTAAATTTTTAGTTAATTATTTCAATAAAGGTTAGAAGCACATCAGATTTTTCATAATAAAAAGTAAATGGACACAGTAATGGATAGGATTTCTCTGATGAAAACTTGTGTGAAATGAAATATAGCATGAACTGCATGATACATGAATGGAATTGTGATTGTTGGTATGTGATATGCATGTTGAAGTTGAAATGATGCTTGAAATGAAGTCAGCAGAGATTGACTTGAGTCTAACACCTGTGAGGTTTGAGCCAAAATAGTGGTAAATTTTCTTTTTGAGAGACTCCATTTTCACAGTACTCTAGAACTTGAATTGTTTCTCTGGATGCAGGTGTGACTTGACATGATTAAGGCAGTTCCTTCTTCTGAAAACCAGGGCCAAAATTGACTTACCTTCAATTATTTTTCCATTTGTATCTCTTTGAGCCTGAGCCTTTCATTTCAAATACCCAAATTCAGAGCCATACACATTGACCAACCTCCCTGAGGCTAGAGAAAGTAGAATACAAGTCCATCACAGCAGAAAATAGGGAATTGTCCATTAAGGCATAGATGAAAACAAGTTTATTCCAATTGGTATGGAAGTTAAGAGAGCAAACAAATAAGGCCAGTTGAAAAATAATAAGCCTAAGAACATGAGCTGGAAATTTGAATAGTTGTTGTATTTTGTTTAATTTAAGAAAAAGAAAAGAAAAGAAGGTTATTTGTTTTGCTTTATAAAGAATAAATTGTTGAATAAAGTTGCCAGGTTTTGAAAGGATGAATGTTGCGCGACGGCACAAATACGGCAAGTGCACCGCTCGTTTCAAGTAATAATCGGGTAAGTAAGTGTCGTTCTCCACAGGGATTGATGTGAAATTTAGAATAATTATAAGTCTCAGCAATTGGAAAAAAAAAAAGAAAAGAAAATGTTTGTAAAGAATTGATTGTTGAGTGGTTTAATGTTGAATTTAAAAACAGAAATTAAATTGCAGTAAAATGGTTTAAGTTGTTACCAATGGAATGAATAATTGTGGTCAAGCACAATCCCCTTTGTTCCCTACCTCTTTCACTTAACTGGTTATTAAGTTTGATTTCTTCTGTTTACT
>PYAF01002944.1:285578-328743 GCA_007407185.1 Glycine tomentella | reverse complement strand
GGAGAAGCTTGCTACGGTAGAAAGCAAGGAAAATAAATCATAACAGCCTTGTATCATTAAAGGCCACGTGAAATGGAGTAAGGAAAGGTAGAGGGGGGCCAATTTAAAAGAAGGAAGGAGTAGCCAATGAAAGCCAAGCAAGTGGAAAGCTAGAAAAATTATTGGAGACAAAGAGAATAATTCATAAATGCAAAGATAGGATAATAATCTTCCATAAATGCTAGGAAGAAAAAATCAATTTGGACTCTTCCAAGCCATATCTATCCGTGCAAATAATGGAGGAAAAGGGAATGTGTGGACCAAAATTAGATAAGTCAATAATCAATAAGGAAGCTTGAGATGTGGACTTGTCTATATAAGGAAGGAATGAAGCAAATTTTGGTCAGCCATAAAGGAGAATAATCGTGCAGCTCTAAGTCCCACCTCACTTGAATTTTGTTTCCAAGCTTTTATTGAATCACTACACAAAGCACTCATCCGTACCCACCTTATACACCTTGTGCCATCACTTTCACAAAACGAAAACATTCCAAAAGGCCAAGCAAGTCCACGTGAAGAAGGAATGAAGGGAACAAGCTTGTTCAAGTTTTAGAAAACAATTAAGGTATAGGGAAGTTTTGGTAAATTAAGTTTAAATATTAAACTCTATGATCACTACTTAGTTCAATAAAGGTTTAAGTTGATAAATTGAAGAGAAATAGAAAGACTAAGATGGGTAATATGAGATAAATAAGTTTAAACTAAATTTAATTTAGCTTTCTATTTGATGTTTAATGGGTTAAATTTATGTCTTGAAAATTAGTTTGGTTTTAGATGATTCTTGAATAAGTTTATGATTCCTTAATTCCATGTATTAGTTTAACTAATTATTCTCAGGTACTTCACAACTTTTGTTGTGTATTTTGTTGATTACATATTCTTTTAACTAATTATTTTTTCTAATGGTAATGTTCATGAATCATGGATAAAATATATTTTAGGTTCCTTAAGTTAGTCATCTTGATATAATCTTTCACTATTTATTTTAAGAAGTTTTTAACCATTTATTTTGTTTAGTTGTAATTGTTTAATTGTAATGCTCTTTAATCTTAACTACTCTTTTATTTGTTTTGTTGTTAGACTAAAAATTGAACCATGTTGAAATAAACGAATTTTGAGATTTAACAAAGCAAGTATACTAAAAGTTTAAGTTTGAAGCAAAGGTTTAATGAAAAGAAAGTTGTGAAGTATGATGAAGCTTTATGATACTTGATATAACTTGGTTTAATGGATTAACAATATATATATTGTGTGTGCTGGATATTCCTTGTGTGGTAAAGATGAATTACACCAAACTTATGTATTATCAAATGATTCTATAAAAGTTAACATGATGTGTGGTGATTCATGATGATGAGAAATGAATTAAAAGGTGTACACTGTGATGATGTTGAGTTTGAGATGGAAGTGATGTACACTGTGATGATGTTGAGTTTGAGATGAAAGTGATGAGAAAAAGAACAATTAAAAGATATAAAAAAAATGAATGAATCACTTATGCATTTTCATGTGCATATACCCGAGCGGGGGTTAATGCGCAGATGTATTACCTTATGAGGAGGAGTGTCAGATAACTAAACTGAGTTCCATACGTGTTTAAACTTGGGGGTAGTTGAGACAGTGAGGACCACACCACCATGATGATCACATGGGTGGAGGTGATAATCCTACGTGCCACTGGGCTACCCTGACGGGATGGATAAGTTCGTTCCACTAAGGTGAGGGTGGGGTTATCTGACTGTGGCCACAATTATTGAGACGTTTAACCTGAGATCTCAGTCATGCATCATATAATAAGATGAACATGCATTTTTCTATATTTCATGACAAGTATGTGTGTGAAAAGGAGATGATTCAACACCTATGTTAAGAGAAAGATAATTAAATTTTAGAAAACATTTTACTAAATTCTCTGTATTATTTAACTATTTACGTATATTTATTATTTTGTCTGTTTGTATTTAAATTTGGTTTATCATGACTGACCCTATTTTGTGTCTGGTGGTTGACACCTGTGATGACCCCAAATTATTTGGGCGAGCAGAGGAACAGTGATATGGATGTTATACAAGAAGATTTGATGAAGATTGTTGTGATGATTTTCTGATGTTGATGATCTCTACCTTGATCTGTATTATGGACTCTATATATATTAGACTGAGAATTTGTAATAACGGTTTGTATGGTATGTATGTGTGAACAACTCGAATTACGTTATTTAAATAACACGTAAACTTTTATGATTTCTAAAGAAATTTTTAAAATCAACGACAAATTTATTTGAACCTTTATTCTTTCTGTTTTACGGAAAAAAAATCTCGTAATTTTATAAACACAGGAAATAAAAGTGAAGTGGAAGCGGTTGTTTCATTCACAATCCTGTAGCTTATGTTTCTTAGACAGAAGTTCTTTCATGAATTTTGCATAGTTAGGCATATTGGTTAATGCCTCAGCAAATGGAATATTTATATGTAACTTCTTAAACATGTCTAAGAACTTGGCAAACTGTTGTTTCTGGAGTTGTTGCTTAGTCTGCACTGGATATGGGGGCTTCTCAAAGCGAGAGAAATCCCATTGCTTCTTGGGAGGTGCAATATTTTTCTCCTTCTTCTCTTTATCTGCAGGTTCTGCCACCTCTGGTTCTGCAGCTTTTTCTTCTTCTGCTTCAGCTGCTGAATTTTTCTTCACCTTAGGCTCTTCTGATGGAGTAAGCTCCTTAGCACTCCTGGTGGTGATAGCATTGACATGTTCCCTTGGGTTTGTCACTGTGTCACTGGGGAACTGTCCTAGTGGCCTTTCAGAAATTTGCTTTGCCAATTGACCAATTTGAATTTCAAGATTCCGGATGGAGGCATCTTGATTTCTGTGGTGAGTTCTAGTCTCTTGGATGAAAGCATTTGTTGCTTGGATGTGCTCAATGGTTGTTTTAGACAGTTGCATTACTACCTTCTCCAGAAAAACTGGTGGTTGGAATGGGAGGAGGCTGCAGATAGTTGTTAGACTTATAGTCTAAATCTCCTCCTTGTGAGTTCCTCTGGTAGTTGTTGCTTGGAACAAACCCATTATTTCTCTAATATTGTTGTTGTTGTCTTGGATCATTCCACACTCCATTAACCTGCACAGGGTCAGCTCCAACAAGAATAGGACATACATTAGATTCATGCTCACCTTGGCAGTATTCACAGCTGATGTGTGGCTTGCTGGATGAAACTTGGGCTGCAGAGACTTGTAATCTATCAATTTTTTCATTCAACTTAGCCAGTTGTTGGGCTAAAATTTTCTGCTCTGCAAGCATGGCATCATTGCTGCATAATTGTATTGGTTCTCTCTTCGGCTGAGTGGTGATGCTTTCATTTTTATTACAAGCTAGAGACTTAATCAGCTCATAGGTTTGAGCTGCAGTTTTTGACCTTATTGTGCCCCCTGCTGCAACATTAACAATCATACGAGTTTTAGGAGTCATACCGTTAAAGAAAATACGTACTGCTTACCCACAGGCATGTCATATTGTGGGCATCTCCTGATCAATTCTTGGAATCTGTTCCAAGCAGCACACAGGGATTCTTTTCCATTCTGAGTAAAGTTGGTGATTTCATTTACTAACCTATTATATTTGTCCATGGAAAAGTATTGGGCAAAGAATCTTGAGACTAAGTCCTCCCAAGTTGAGATGCTATTTGATGTTTGTCTATTTAGCCATCTCAGTGCATTTCCCTTAACAGTAAAAGGGAATAGGCTTAGTTTTACCGCATCATCTGAGACCCCTTGGTGTTTGATAGTGTCACAGATTCTCAGAAATTTGTCTATGAAATCATGAGGGTCTTCAAAATCTTCCCCACCAAACTGACTTCTTTCCACCAATACAATCAATGAAGGATTTATATCAAAATGGTTAGCTTGTATTGGTGGCCTCACAATGCTGGAGTTTAGTCTTGTGAACATAGGAGCCAGAATGTCCTCCATTAGTTCATCCTCTGGTCTCGGTTGATTGTTTCTTTGTTCAACCATCTTTTCCTCTGACTCAAATTCAGGGATTGAATTGAAGTCAAAGTTTGCAGCTTTTCTTCTTCTTCTTCTGGCCAATCTCCTTCGGATAGTCCTCTCTATTTTCGGATCTAACTGTAAATCCTCAGGGTTAACTGAACCTCGCATAAAACTTGGAGAAGCAGTTAGTAACAAAAATTCCAATCACAAAGATTAAAAATTATTGTAAAAATCCGTTTACCAATCCCCGACAACGGCGCCAAAAACTTGTTGTGCGACGGCACAAATACGGCAAGTGCACCGCTTGTTTCAAGTAATAATCGGGTAAGTAAGTATCGTTCTCCACAGGGATTGATGTGAAATTTACAATAATTATAAGTCTTAGCAATTGGAAAAAAAAAAAAGAAAAGAAAATGTTTGTAAAGAATTGATTGTTGAGTGGTTTAATGTTGAATTTAAAAACAGAAATTAAATTGTAGTAAAATGGTTTAAGTTGTTACCAATGGAATGAATAATTGTGATCAAGCACAATCCCCTTTGTTCCCTACCTCTTTCACTTAACTGGTTATTAAGTTTGATTTCTTCTGTTTACTCAGAGATTAAATCTTTCCTAGTTTAGTTAACCCCTAATCCCTTAGTGAATTAACCCTTTAACCTGAATAGAAAACCTAATCCCTTAGTGAATTCTATCAAGTTAAGCATGTAAAAGAATCTATTATAAGGTTCTGCAGTCACGCATCCCCCCAACATCCCTATTGCGAATCCTAACTCTAAGTACTTAAGTAGAATGGCCAATTCTAATTAAGAATAAAACAATGAACAGCAGAGTAAAATAAAGCAAACATAAAGAATTCTCATTCAATACCAGTCAAGTTACAGAGGAAGTTACATCGGTTCTTGGCTTAACCACAATACAGAAATTAGCCTGTCATAGGCTTCAAGAACACAAAAGCTGTTGAATAATACATGATTTTGCTGCAACCCTAGCCTTGATTCTTGATTTCCAAAGGTTTAGAATGATGTTTACAATGTGTAAAAGATGTTTTTCTTCAGCCCAGAAGTCCTTATTTATAATTGCCTTCAAGATAGATTAATTATGGTAACAAAGGCCTTTTTCCTGTGCAAATTTCGAAACAATAAGTTTAATTCAAGAAAGAAAATCAATTTCACACTGATGGCTTGAGGTCCCGCGCTGATCGCGCGGACCTCTCGAATGGATGGCACTGATAGCGTGGGACTCCACGCTAATCGCGTGAAATCCATGCAAAGAAGGGTTGATTCTGGCTTGTGGCGCGAGTGGCACGAACTATAGTGCAGATCGCGCAAACCTTAAATTTCGCTTTTCTTCTTTTCTTTGCTTGAGTCTCCTCTTTTTGACCTGAAATCACACATTTGGTAATGAAATGAGATTAAATCAAATATAATAATGAACTAACCTATTCTAATCTATTTTCCTAACTATTTAACTAAATTATAACCTAAAACTAGCCTAAAACTAAGATGTGTTTGCAACACATCAATGAACAAGGAATATGGATAACCACAGGATTGGGACTTAGGAACTGGATCTAGCCTCATTAGCTACTATTCCAAAGATTTTCCTACCCTTAGCCCCGCCAAGTTACAAGCCTGAAAGACCTTTTGATCAAGATGTGCTTGCATCTGTTGAGAATATCTTCAAGCTTATGGTAGTACATTGACTATGTTGAGTGAGAGATTATTACAGCCTGATACACTTGAGTGATGAGTTAACAAGCACAGTCTGTGAGGAACACTCAAGTTAACTCTCACAATTTGACAAAATTGAAAGTACCATGGAAAGCTTTGATATGAATTGATTATACTCAGCATGATAAATTCTAGGATTGTAAATTGTGGTTCAGTTTGATTATTGACCCTTGCTTTTATCTGGAGGTTCTGTCTGTTGCTGAGGACAGCAACTATTAAATCTGGGAATTGTTTGATGTGTTGCTAACACATCTTAGTTTTAGGCTAGTTTTAGGTTATATTTCAATTAAATCATTAGGAATTAGGTTAGAATAAGTTAGTTTGTTATTTATATTTAATTATATCTCCTTTTATTACCAAAGTTATGATTTCAGGGTCAAAAAGAGGAGGATCAAGCAAAGAAAGAAGAAAACCAAGTTGAAGGTCCCGCGCGAACTGCGCTAGGACCAGCGCGAACTGCGCTAGGACCCGCGCGACCCGCGCCAACTACTCAAGACAGCCTTTCAACTCGAAGTATCCACGCTATCAGTGTGGAATTCCACGCTATTCGCGCCATCTATTTGAATGCCTCGCGCGGACCACGCCAATTCTCGCGCGACTCGCGCCACAGGGCCTGGAGACAGTTTTGATTCGTGCTAACCTCACGATCAGCGCGGACTCCCGCGTTATCAGCGCCATGATTTTGAACTAGCCGTGCGATCAGCGCGGGTCTCGCCCCATCAGCGCGGTGGAGACGCTGTTGCCTTATTTAAAAAGATATGGTTCGAAATTGCACGAAAACAGGGGCTTTGTTACTCTAATTAAACCAATCTATAAAAGAAAGGCTTATGGACTGAAGAAAAGGACTCTCTACACCATTAGACACCATTCAAGGGCTTGGAAACCATTGGAAGTCAAGAATCAAAGCTAGGTTACTGCAGAATAATGTTTTATTCAACAGCTTTGGTGTTCTTGAAGCCTATGTCAGGCTAAATTCTGTATTGTGGTTAGGCCAAGAACCGATGTGAACTCCTCTGTAATTTGGCTGGTATTGAATGAGATTTCTTTATGATTGCTTTATTTTACTATGTTGTTCATTGTTTTATTCTTATTTGGAACAGCCATTCTAATTAAGTACTGAGGGTTAGGATTCGCAATAGGGATGTTGGGGTTCTAATTTCTGACCTGAGTAAAGTAACAGTTGTTCATTGCCTAGGGATAGGGATGTGTGACTGCAGAACCTTATAATATATTCTTTTAAATGCTTAACTTGATAGAATTCACTAAGGGATTAGGTTTTTGATTCAGGTTAAAGGGTTAATTCACTAAGGGATTAGGGATTAGCTAAATTAGAAAAGATTTATTCTCTGAGCAATCAGAAACAATCGAACTTGATAACCAGTTAAGTGAAAGAGGTAGGGATCAGAGGGGATTGAGTCCTGACCACAATTATTCTTTCCATTGGTAACAACTCAATTTACTGCAATTTAATCTCTTTAATTTTTGTCTTTAATTGCAATATTCAAACAACAACCAAATTCTTTTACAAATTCTTTCTTTTTACTTCCAATTGCTTAGACCTAGAATTACTGTGAATTTCACACCAATCCCTGTGGAGACGATACTTTACTTACTCACTTTATTACTTGAAACGAGCGGTGCACTTGCTGTGTTCGTAACACAAACCATATACTTTAAATCTCCAAAAACAAAGTTTTCTAGTTGGGTCATATAAATTTTCTCATCAATGTTGTCATTGAGAAATGGTGTCTTAACATCCATCTGATGTAGCTCTAAGTCAAAATGAGCCACAAGTACCATAATTGCCTTAAAAGAATCTTTCGAAGAAACTAGAGAGAAAGCGTCTTTATAGTCTATGTCTTCCTTTTGAGTGAAACCCTTAGCGAGAAGATGAGCCTTATATCTTTCAATATTACCTTTTGAATCCCTTTTGGTCTTAAATATCCATTTACAACCAATAGGTTTCACACCTTTGAAAATAACAGGACTACTCACAATAACCAAGAGGGTGGTGAATTGGTTAAAACCTTGGTATTTTAAAACTTATACAAATCAGAGTTTCAAGATCTTTATCACTTTCAAAACCAAGTAATCTTTTTACTCAATCAAATGTCTCGGCCAAAGAAATCAATAGATCAAAATAGAACTTGTTAAACAATGAATATGAATCAAAGAATCAAAGATCAATGAATAAGATGAGAGATAGAGAAATAGAATCAAAGACACAAGCAATTTATACTGGTTCACTTCACAACTTGAAGCTACATCCAGTTTCTTCTAATCAACACTAGATTAGAGTTCCACTATTATAAAATTTATGTTCTTACATGCAATTACAACATCTCCGTTTATCAACCCTAGATAAAGAATAGAAATCTAAAACACTATTAGATTCTAAGAGACAAAGAACCAGAGAACACTACTTTATTCTTTACACTAGGGAACCCTTCTCTAGATACAAACAAGAACCCACTTTACACACAGAAATTCAAAACCAGAATTACACACAGAAATTAAGGAGAGAGACAACCTGATGATCCAATGAATGAAATGCACATGAATTACCAAATTAGGTTGAGAAGCAAAACTGAATCAGAACATGCTTTTCCTTAATCTTGAAAAGAATCTTGCTCAAGAATCATTCAAAGACCCATTGATGTTTTGAATGAAGTAAGAAGTAAAAACACTGAGAAAATCACTTAGGAATTGCTTAGAAGGCTTGTGTATACTCAAAAATACGAATCGTCAAGTTGTGAAACAAGCTAAGCCTTCACTCCTATTTATAACAGAATTAGTAACTAACTGTAATCGATTAAACGCACCTGATAATCGATTATAATTCTTATGTAATCGATTAAAATAACCATGCAATCAATTAAATCGTTCAAGAATGTTTCTGGGTTTTTCCAACAAGTAAAATAGTCGATTATCCCGAGCTGTAATCGATTAAAACAGAAGTCACAGAATTTACAAAATACACTATGTAATCGATTACAAGATTTGGTAATCGATTAAAGACAGAAAACATATATTTTCAAAGTGAACATGTAATTGATTACAAGCTTTGGTAATCGATTAAGACAGGGAAGTGATTTTTCTCAAATAGCCTATGTAATCGATTACAATATGTGGTAATCGACTATCACAACAAGGCTTAAAATTCATGATTAACTACGTAATCGATTACAACACTTAAGTAATCGATTAAATTCATTAACAAAGCAGTTTTGTTGTAAACAAAGGCCAAATAATCGATTATTCCGATAGGTAATCGATTACAATGTTCATAAAAGATTTTCCAGATAAAACAAAGAACATATTAATCGATTATATCATTAAGGTAATAGATTAATTCAATGAAAATAGCATTTTTCCAAAAACCTTTCACTCAGATTAAAAATTTAACCAAATTATAAAAGCTTTGTTATTTTTTATGAAAACCATTTAAGTTTATGAATGAGTGAATGAATGCAAAGCATGGATCATCATATTAGACTTGAATCAATTACAACTTCAAGGCATCCAAGCATGTTGAAAGCTCAAAACCAAACTTGAATCAAAGTCTTTCATTCTTCATGATGCTCCCCCTATATCCAACAACCTTTAGATAACTCGACCAAATCCCAAATGTCATTGTCTTTTATGGATTTCATCTCATCCTTCATGGCATCGATCCATTTATGAGCATTATAAATTTCTAAGACTTGTTGAAAGTTGATTGGGTCATCTTCCTTTAAGCCTAAAATATTATCATGGTCTTGGAGAAAAACAATATAATCATCTGATCATTAATTGTTTGTACTGGAGTTGCATCTTGAATGATGACAACGTCAGGTAAAGAAACAAAGTTCTCTTCCTCAAAGACAACATTTCTTAATTTATATTCCCTTTCAAAGTCAATATCCTCAAGGTATCTCACATTTCCTGTCTCAGTGAAGGATCTCGTAGTGGGATCGTAAAACATGAAGCCCCAAGAGCGTTCAAAATATCCAACAAAATAGTAGCTAATAGTTCTTGAGTCTAACTTTCTTTCATTAGGCTTGTAAGGCCTTGCTTCTGCTGGACAACCCCAAATATGTAAATGTCTTATGCTAGGTTTCTTTCATGTCATAGCTCATAAGGGGTTTTGGTCACTGCCTTAGTTGGAACGCTTAAAGATATAAACTGCAATCTTTAATGCTTCTCCCCAAAGTGACTCAGGTAAAGAAGAATGATTAATGATGTTTCTTACCATATCCTTAAGAGTCCTATTCCTTCTCTTCGCAACACCATTCATGCTAGGTTTTCCTAGCATTGTATATTGTAGGACAATTCCACATTCCTTTAAGAAGTTAGCAAAGGGTTCTAGATGTTGTTCTCTTGATCCATCATATCTAGCATAATACTCACCACCACCGTCAGATCTAATATCCTTAATTTTCTTTCCTAGTTGAAGCTCAACTTCGGTTTTATATTGTTTGAACATATCCAGAGATTGTAACTTCTCATGAATCAAGTATAGGTAACCATATCTTGAATAATGTCTATGAACGTAATAAAATATTGTTGACCATTCCAAGAGGCAATAGGGAATGACCCACAAATATTCATATGAATTAGTTCTAAGACATTAGTGGCTCTAATGACACCTACTTTCTTTGTGTTTGTCTGTTTCCCCTTAATACATTTAATACAAACTTGAAAATCATTCATATCAAGGGATCCATGAATTTCATCATCCACGAGCCTTTTAATTCTCAATTTAGAGATATGACCTAGGCATTTGTGCCAAAAAGTAGTGGAATTCTCATTTAATTTTTGCTTTGTACCTTGTGCACTAGAGTGCAAAATTTCGTTATCAAAAGTAATAGTATCAAACATATAAAAATGATCAATTAAAGAATAAGTATCAATAACATTTGAATTTAGAGAAAGACTAACTTTATTATTTCCAAAGGAACAAAAATAATCATATTTGTCCAAACTAGAAATAAAAACCAAATTCTGTTTAAATGATGGTACAACATAAGTCTCAATCAAATCTAAACAAACACCAGTCTTTAATAATAATCTAAATTTCCCAATAGCTTCTACTAAAACTTTCTTGTCATTGCCCACAAAGACGTATCTTTCAGCATCATTTGGCGGTCAGCTCCACAGGCAACCCTGCATAGACATACTTATGCGAGTAGTAGCACCAGAATCTACCTACCAATATCTTTAGGTACAATAGCTAAATTAACTTCAGAACAAACAAAAGCGAGAGTCTTACCCTTCTTTTCACACTATGCAACATACTTGGAACATTGTTTCTTCATGTGTCCACTCTTCTTGCAAAAATAGCAGGTAAATTCCTTAGCCTGCTTCTTTTTCTTCTTCAGCATAGGTGATTCATTCACAGTGTCCTTAGTTCTCTTCTTTTTCTTATTATGAGAGGTTAATGCCAAATGAGCACTATTAGTCTTTTCTCGTTAAGGTCTCTCTTCTTCTTGCACACAGTGAGCAATGAGCTCATTATGAGTCCATTTATCTTTTTGTGTATTGTAACTCCCTACAAAATGACCATATTGTGCAGGAAGAGAAATGAGAACCAAGTGTACAAGCAAATCATCAGATAGCTCTAACTTTAGTGCCTTGAGTTTTCCTACAAGATTAGACATTTCAATAATGTACTCCTTTATATTCCCCTTTCCTTTATACTTCATGGTTGTGAGTTTTGCTAATGTGTTACTCGTTTATGCCTTTTCATTTTTAGCAAAAAATATTGCTCAATCTCTTCGATGAACTTCCTAGCATCAATGCTCTTGGTAATAGAGCCTTGAAACACCTCCGAAATGGAGCGTTTCATGATCATCAGACTCATGTGGTTAGAGCGCTCTCACTACTTTATGTAATCCAAATTTGGATTTTCCGGAGTAGAAGTGGGTTTCTCCATCCTTAACGTAAGGTATAGATCCATGCAACCAAGAACAATTTCCAGATTCTCTTTCCATCATTTAAAGTTCATCCGGTTCAACATAAGAATCATGTTCACCTGAGCATCATAATTAACAGCAGTAGCAAAAACTGTATAGAGAACAAATAAGATAACATATTTGACACCCATGTCATACCAAATGCATAATTAAAATAAAATGCATATACATGCCACCAACATGGGCCTATTTGCAAGATACCTAGCACAACATTAACATTTGATCTTTTTACCAAAAATATCAATTTGTAAGTGATACTCTCAACGCAACAATCAAACATTGACAACAAATCCTGTCAAGCTATAGTCTTCCTTTTCGGCCGACTACTGCTTACATGAAAATCTTTATAATCTACACATATTTATCACCACATGTATATATATTATTTGGTCAAATAATAATCTTCCTTTGGGCTGATGATCATTCGCATAAATAAAAAATATATTCACCTTCACAATAAGGTATTATCCACAACAGAGGTTACTTTGGAAACAATATTGTTTCAACCAATTTACTATGAAATACAAGACAATTTAAAATCAATAATAACTAAATAAAACAAACATAAACCAAAGGTTTATTTTTTAAATTAAATACTTAAGTTCCTTAATTTATTGCTCTCAATTTTCTTAATGAGATTATAATAAATTGCCCAAACTTTATCATAATGGTTTGAATGTTCTTCCTGATAAAAATTATTATTTAATTGCTAACAATAATAATCTTCGAATATAAACAAAAAAATACCAACAAATTAATTTTATAAGAAAACTCAAGTTCAGATACAGTTTTATTATTAACAAATATATATAGTTTAAAACTATATAAATATAAACTGTTAAAAAAAGTATCACATATATATTATAATCAAAACCTGTATGCATTAAAGGCACCTGCACCTTTTCAGTTTTTACATATAATATTCAATTTGATTGATATGTCCATCAATCAGATTACAGCCATGATTATAAGTGATGTGGGTGAATGCTTACGTACAATATGTCGTTAATAGTCAGATTTTTTGCATCAAACTATTGTAGATTTGATTCGTATATCACTAGAAAATTGTTGCATAATAATGCGTCAAAATTAGACAATAAAATTGCATCAATGTGTAATAAAAAAAAGGTAAATAAAGTTCCAACAAATTGTTTTGACACAAAACCCACAATACCTTTTTCAAATAAAAGCTTTTTCAATTGTATATAACAATAACCCACAAGATCACTCAACCTCAAATCACGGTTTTCAATATACATAAAAGACAAACCGTTTCCAGCAGTATTTCCATTACAAATCACCATTCATGGTACATATGCATATAATGCGAACGACCAACAACAAGGATTTTGTGAAACCATATTGAAATTGATACATGCAAGAAACAATGCAAGTCTTATCAAGAAAACTAAATCCAATAATTTTCCGATAATTCAATATGATACGACTCTGATACCAATTGATAGGAAATTTATTCCTAAATCCTTATGGTAAAAATCATCACTCAATAAAACCCCATAAGCATCATATGGATCATCAAGAAATCTTAAACAAATAAAGCGTCTCTATTTCTATTGCAGCAGTGATTTATCTTTAATCTTCTAACCTTTCGTCTTTCCTTATGAGTTTTAGTATTACTCAGTCAAATCATTCCTTAAATGATATTCTCTCTAGACGAGAAAGAAAGAAAACCTAATTGACTCAACACTGATATCCACCTATTTATCTCATATTTACTTAAAAATCTATTTAAACATATTTAATTGATCACTGTAACATCCCGGGCGCTGACGAGGGCGGGGAGTGATCGCCGGTGCAGTGAGGCACGGACAAGGAGCGGCTCCTGGCAGGCTTCCAGCGGGAGGGGTACATGAATGAATCGAATACACACTCGAACGAGAGGGATCTAGAGGCTGTGCAGGTATGAGACTGTACAGTTGAGGATAACTTAAAAGGATTTAATAGGTACTACCTATACCAACAAGATGCATCTACTTTTCGGTAGCCCATAACATAAGAACTCCACAGTTAAGCGTGCTTGACTTGGAGCAATCTTGGGATGGGTGACTTCAGCAATCTTGGGATGAGTGACCTCCTGTGCAAGTGACCGGGCGTTACAATCACTTTAATATATCCAATATATATTAAATAGCATAATATAATATGTAACACATAAAATATTAAGAAATTTAATTTTCTAACCCAAAACAGTTGTAGTAGTGTAAAAATAAAATAAAAATATATAACGAACATGCAGTCTTAATCAATTTTATTATTTCGTTTGAAACACAAAAATCACTAGCTAAATTTTATTTTTTAATAAAATATTTTTCATACACAAATTTTAATTGGTACCCACAGGCCAAACTCATAATTGCTGTCGTCAGATCAGATGAAAAATGTGAATCGTGACATGAAGAAGCTTTTACAACCTAGACTCATGGCAATCATCATTCGATCGACACATATTCCTTATATATACTCATCTTACATTTTGCAAATCTTCAAATATTTTCTATATTTTGGATTAATAGGTTTTGTGGTATACTCGATCGTGAACAATCATTTGATTACTTGTCCCACTCTACAAGCCTTCACGTAGGCAAAACTAAAAGCAAAATCAAAGAGCAGGGAGTACGGCCGTCAAAGCCTGGAGAATATGGCTTCCCTTTTACTTTCTCCCTACCTTTTCTTTTGATACTTATGCTTACTTTACATTTTGATTGATAAAATGCAACCAACCGAATATAGTGGTGACTGTTAAATCCATCAACATAAAACAGTGAAAAGTTTAAGTAATGATGTATAGATATTTTTCTTATAGTACACACTTGTTTAATCGATATTTCCATTGGTCCATTTCTCTAATACTTTTCTAGTTTTGTTTATCTTTGATATGGATAGATGAGTGTTCACAAAACATTACCCAAACACAGTGAAAGGTTTAATCGTCTTGTGTGGTTGGAGGAGTGTGAATAACTTAAACGAGTAATTATTTGTAGTGAATCACCAGAAGACACTGGTAAATTAATAAACGAGTAATTATTTGTAAACTATTAGCTAAAATTATTTGTCTACATAAAAAAATGACAAAGCCCAAGATTTTTTGAATTTTTATTATGTTTTATTCGAGGAATTCCGGTGACATGGGAAGAAGACCAGAGGTTATCCATGATACTTTCAATACTACGGTAGAGATCTATAGAAAATGGTACAATTAGAGTTTCTTATTTATTAAGTCGTATAACATTGAAAAGTAATTATCTTAAAAAATATGAATAGTTTAATTATTAGAATAAACTAACTAAAAGTATAAAAATTTTAGGCTTAATTGTATCTTTTACTTTCAAGCACAATGTTGTAATTTTTTCTGTTGTTGTAAATTTGCCTCTTAATTTATAAAACATCACAAATTTTGCCCTTACATAAAAAATGCCATAATTAATGAAAAACTCGTCATAAAATTATCTTAATTGTGACCTTTAAAATAAAATAACCACAAAATATCTTAATTTTGTCACAATTTTAATTTTTACGTGAGAACAAAGTTCACAATGTTTTGAAAATTTTGAGAGCAAAATTTGCAAGGGGAAAAAAGAAAGAAACTGGGAGAACGGGTAAAATCTGCAAAATTGTAAACTTTGGTGAAAAATGCTATTAAGTCAAAATTTTATATATGGTTTCCATTCCAATTAATCAATAATTACCATATAATTAAAAATTAATATAATTACTTTAAATTTTAATATAAGGTTATTTCTAATTAGTTGACAATATAAGTTTTTTTTATACACTGACATTATATAAAAATTAAAATAATATTAATTATGCTATAAGTTATTAATATTTCTAAACCTTAAATTTGGAAAGATCTCTTAACTCCTAAAATTTTCTTTAATTAAAATATTTAGAAAATGTATTATTAGTGTGTGTGTGTGTGTGTAATATTTTTAAATACATTATTAGTGGAGCTAATGACTGGCATGATATAAATGTGTTGCTTATCCTTGTTAAGCTTTTTTTTTTTTTTAAATCAAGATATCCCTAACTTCTAATATTGTAGTATAAAGTAGTATAATAAAAAAAAAACTAATGTTTTTAACATTTTAAAACATTTTTTTAATAAAATTTATTATTAGAATAGTATAAGAATCCCTAAACATTTTCAAAAGTAACTAACTCTTATTAATTTCGAACATTTTTATGGATTTAATTATTATTTATATTTTGTTGAAATGATGATATTTTAAATTTAAAATTATGAGACTGATCCTCCAAAAAAAAGTAGACTACTAATTAAGGGACAATCTATTTCTCACATGTGTGTTACTCCATTCAAATAACCAATAATCAAACTCCTATCATATACTTTAAAAATTTAAACTACTAATTACTTATATATGTCACTCTGTAGGTTCTTTCCTTAATTTTCACTGTGTACTACAAGAAGATATATCCTTTTAAGAATATAATTTAAGTATATATATATATATATATTGATTATATAAAACTATTTTTATGCTAATGATGCAATTAATGACTCTCGCGTGCATGAGAGAATTATAATAAAATTATTATTTTAATAATAATTATATTAAAAGTTTTACTTAAAAAATATAACCGATAGTAATTAACCCTAAAGACTAATGAAAAAGGAATGTTACCGCACTTTCCGCTGAGTGCATGGAAAGAAGAGAAAAATTTATACTGATTAACTTAAAAATTTAATGTGCCTCGATCTTCTTAGCTCCATTTTTTCTGCATGCTTAGAAAAATTGGCCAATCTCGTCATACTACAAATATGCATATTGCAGGGTGAATGAAAAGGGCACATTAATTTATTTAAACCTATAAGCTAAAAGCCTATTTGTACTGGAATGATGCTTTTTTGTTACTGGAAATTCTCCATTTAAGCCCATTTTGACAAAGACATGAACCACAAAAGAGATGAATGAAACTGTGCAATAATAATGGACTCCAAAGCTTGTCCTTTGCTTTGCCCCCACTACTCCACAACCGTCCCATCCTTTTATCAAAAATTAAAGCCACCATTATATTTTTTAAAAGGGGTCAGCTTTCAGCATTCAAAAGAATATGCATGGATCTCTCCTTTCAACCCTTCAATAGTTTTTCTAACAGCAAACTTTTTAGCCCTCATCAAGCACTCAATTCCCACCTTTCCTGATCTCTACAAAGTTTCCAAATACTTAATTCTGCTCCTCCAAGTCCAACTTCAACTCCATCCACTGCTTTTATTGTTATTTTCCCATTACATATAAAGAAAGAATATATAAAAGCATGATATTTAATTTAAACTTCACAATTAAATACCAACTTGAGATTTTTCACACTCAATTTTACACTTAAGTTACTTATACATTTCTCTATCTCATTTTTCCTTTTCTTCATCACATTATCACTCTCTTGGTCCTCGTTCCAAAGTCTACATTCTCAGATGAGGGTGGAACAAAACATTTTTCATTGAATACATATATCTTCAAATCAAGTCCACCCCTTGATTGATGAAGTGTGGCAAATGGTTCTGCACACCAACACCAAGGAAATCCCTAGTTTGCTCCCCTCCACTTTCTTCATTGAGCACGTGTCTTCGTTTGTGAGGGTGCATTTGGGACAATTTACATGCAGAGTTATCTGCTTCACTCCCAAGAGTGGTTAGCACCAAGCTTGATCCGTACATGCCACTATACTTGTTATTATTCCCATCTTGACCTTGGCTGTTGCCACATTTCAAACCTAAGCTCCCAAGCCATGAAGGGTCACTTGAGGTTGCTCCAATTTGAGAAGCTTTTTGCAACAAAGCTGTGGCTGACATGTTTGCTGATGAACATGTTTGTTGAGGTTGGTGTTGGGAACAATACAAGGAAGGAACACTTGTGTTTCCAATAGGAAGTGAAGTAGTAGTGCTAGTTGTTAACTCTTGGTTGTTACTGCTATTGGAAATTTTAGTTCCAAACACCCAACTTAGTTGATAGTTATTAGAAGGTGGAAGATTTGAGTAATGGAGAATTGAGTTGCCACCATACATTGTTCCTGATGAGCTTGTGGCAGAACCAAGTTGATGAATCTCACGAAAATTTGTGTTGACCATTGTTTCTTGAGCCTGAGATGTTTGACCCATCCAAAGGGGTAGTCCCCTAGATGTTTGGTTACTTGTTTCATGGGAGCTTGAAACTGGCTTGAAAATTGAGGGGAAATGGGTTGCCATGTCAGGGCCTAGGGATGTTCCCATTATGTTGTAACCAATGTTGCCCCCTAAGGAGGTGTTTATGTCTGATGCTGCATTTACCCTAGCTGTTTCTTCTGCCAAAGCATCACAGAAGGCCCTGTGTGTGATGAAGCTATCTCTCCTGCTCAACCAAAAGTATTGATAAACCATTAGCAAAATAATAATAATAATAATAATAATAATAATAATAATAATAATAATAATAACAATAATAATTTTAAAAAAATAATAATAATCTTAACAATGATCTAAAGAAACATATATACATTTAAGAAATCTAAATTATGTGTGTTTGTTTATCTGTTTAACAATCACTCAAAGTGTGTGTTTAATTTTCTGTTAATACGATTTCTCAAGTATGTAGTAAATAACAAAGTAAATTATTTAGTTGCTAGACTATTTGTTGAAAAAAAACTAAACACGCACTCAAAGGTCATGTAATGTATAATTTATAATTTAGAGTAATAAAATGTTGCTTATCCATTTTGGTGCATTGGAATTCATGTAGACATAAGACTTACTTCAAATATGTTGGTTTCCCTCTTCCTAATCACTCAAATAATTTATTTGCTTCTTGGTAACAAGTTGTTACTTTTGGATTTTAATGCATTATTATTCGTACCAAAGTGAAGACAAACGTACGCCTCTAACATTAGCTCAGCAAAAGTCCAAACATGAGTAACATGATATCATGACTAAGACATTATGACTTGTACGATACTAATATCTAGCCTATAGGGGTTATAACCTCAAACTATATATTGCCAAGGAAAATCTGAATTAATAATCACCTAATAGGTAACTAGTATAAGATAATTCCAAACTAAGAACTTTTTTCGTTTAGGGCTAAGGTTGCCAAAAAGGCTCATCATAAACTTGTGTGGCACTGGCTTCTTTCAAGTCCTTTGTTTGAACTATGACTTGAAAATAGAGAGAGGAGTTTGTTTTTTTTTTTTTTTAAACCGTGTATCTCTCAGTTTTACAAGAAAAAAGAGTAATTAATTGTGACAATGATTGATTAATTAAGAAAAATAAATATATATATTCATGGGCGAACGACGGGGTGGATTCACCAAGAGCGATGTACTAATATTTCGAGGTAGAGGAGTTGTTTTTATACCACTATATATAGTCAAGGACTCAAGGTCAAGTTATACCACTTTCATTTGCAAAACAAAAACTTCTTGCAATAAGATTGGTAACAGAGTTGTCATGAGCAAATTCAGATGACTAGGTTAAAATTTAGTTACCTTGAAAAGATAGTTCCACAGTCACATTTGTATTCTCTGGTGCCACAGGTCTTGGAATGTGCCTTCCAATCTGACTGCACAGCATAACGCTTCAAGCACTTCTCGCACTTCCACTTCTTCTCACCGTGCTTTCTGCAAAAGTGTTTCTTTATCCCAGTTAAGTCTCCAAGAGCCCTTGAAGGGTCGTGGTGGACACAACTCTTCTCAGGGCACACATAAACCCTTTTTCTTGCTTCCTTCCCTGTTCTCTGCTTAAGCTTCCATGGAAGGTTGTGTCCACGTCTATGGAGTTGGAGATTTTGATCCCTCTGGAAACCCTTCCCACAAGTTTCACACAAGAACCTGTTTGTAGCCATCAGGGTCTTTGGTGATAAGGCTATGACTTCTGCTTCAGGATCTGTGCAAATAGAAAAAAGATTCACATATTAAATCATTTGTGTAACTTTTTTCTTTTCTCCTGATGAGAAAGCAAGTTAGCTTTGAATATACACTACAAAAAAAAAAAAAATCAAAGAATTTATGACAAAATTTAGTGACAACAATTGCTTTTTCATTACTAGCTAATACTATTTAGTCAAAAAAATTGAGTGATGATTTTTCTAAAAGTTACACATAAATTATTTCATTACTAATTAATTTTAATTTTTCTAGTAGTGATACCTATATATAATAAAGCTTATATATACTCCATATAAGAGATATTACTGAAGAGAAAATAGAGAAGCTAAGATGAAAGAAACAAGCATGCCTGGGTTTCCTGGGAGGTTTCTTTTCCTCTTCAAAGCAGGAGGAGGATTGTTGTGATCATTAGATGCAGCAGAAGCAGTTAATTTCTGAGGGAAAGCAATATTTGTCATGATTTCTTCTTCATCCATCTTTCTTAGCATCTTCAAAAGTGTCTCAGATTCTAAGTATGACTCAATTTTCAACTCACGCAAAGAGTTCAGTGAGGGAAGAAGTATTAGTGGCTGAATTAAGAGAAAACCCAAGAGAATGGGCAGGTAGCCTTGTTAATTATATATGCCTCCAACCCTAAACAGCACAAACTGATATATGCAAGATGGGATCTCTCTCTCTCATGTTTCAGTTGATTTAATTATCTACTTTTTAGGTGGAATAAAATAAAATAACTCAAGATGCTGTGAGAGGCAGTGAAAAGTTAAAGAGGAAAGAGAGAGAGATAAAGGAGGAGGCAAAGAAAGGGAGAAGTGAAGCAAAGGTGTATGATGACACATATTATGAGGTCGGAAGAAAGTTAATCTCCATTTGGAATGATTATCCCATAATTGTTGTTGTGTTATATTTTCTTTATTATTTTAATCCTCATCCAATAACCTTTTCTGGTAGCTGGTTTGTTTATTTTATAGTAAGAAATCCCTATGCTGTTACTGTACGTGTGTATTGGAAGCCAAAATGTATGTACTGCGGTATACTAATGCTCAATTAGTTAGGAAGCACAAACAAATTGAAGCAACATATATGGTATTTCATCGCTTTAGTTGTGTACATGTAACCATCAAAGCTTCCCATCCAAATCATTCCAAATTTATGTTTCACTAGTTTTCAAACTTTTCTTTTTGGTAAAGGTATCTTTTAGCTTCTTTTTTTTAACACACTAAAACAAACCTCATTTACTAAAAATTTAGTATTAATTAACCTTTATTAATATAACTTTTGTCTAATAAAAATAAAACTAATAAGGTTATATTAATGCTGATATATATATATATATATATATATATACTAACAAATAAAAAAAATCGTGGATTTGAGAGAAAAAAACATTACTTTTTTTTTTCTTTTAACATCATTTACTTTGCAAATTTTTGTTTCATAATACAATTTTCTCTTTCTTTTGTACCAAAAAAAATAATTCCTCGATTTTCTTGATCAATTTCCATATTGAAATGAAAAAAGAAAAACGTACAAGCAAAGAAAATTAGCTGTCATCTAATTATCTATTTTTGTTTTATTTATTCATCGAAATTTACACCCTTTATAAGATGTAAAAATTACACATTTCAACCTCTTTTCTCAAAACCAAAATTTTCTTCTTCAACAAATTAAGAGTTTTCGTTAGTTTTTAGACTTATAGTGAGTAATTACCTTGGTCATACTCGTGGTTTACATGTGAGGTTACAAAATCATGCATCTATATATAAAACTAATTGCTAAAAAGTACTAACTGATTATGTTAAAAATAGAAAGCTACTTATTTTATTAAAATAAATGTTTATTTTAATAAATAAATTTAAACAAATCGTTCCAATGACAGCTTGAATTACCCTAACTACTGCAACTATTTAATTTAAATCAAAGAGCAAATCCTATTTCTATCCTAAAGAGAAAAAACATTGCGTCTCGTGTGATGAGTGTGACTTGGAAAGAGAAGCCTACCAAGTCACAAAGACCTTTCTTTTATTTTAACGTTGATGTTCCACAAAAGGCAAAATATTGAGTCTTTTGAACCTAGTCAAAGTGAAAGTGCACGTCATTTATCGATGAAGATTGATATCATAGATACCAAAATATCGTAACATGCCATTGCTTGCCACAGAATTGAAAGCAAAGAGAAACAGCAAATTTTCCATCTTAAACATCGAACAGCTAGCTCTATGATCAGTTCGTGTTTTGAACTCTTCCTAGAAAACAGCCATGCACGTGTGTCCATGCACTCTTCAAACTCTCAAGAGAAGGGAAAATTCCAAAGGAAACGACGAAAGAAACACAGAAAAGGGAATAATCGTCCAGATGATAACATGACCATGTCTCACATGAACTGAATTCTAGTGTTATTAATGGTTTTCAATAGTTGTACGTTTCTGTGTTCTTAATTCTTATTATTGTTGTTATTCTATCGCTTATTTAGTATTTTTATCATTAATTATTAGTCTATTACTATCATCACATCATTGTGTGATGTAACCAAGCAGCGAAGCATATATCCAGAAAAAAAAAAAAAAGTGAAGCATATATTTTACTAATTAATTAATTTCTTAACATGAACTGAAGGTCCACGAAGACGTTGATTTGGCAATTAATATTTTAGCTGGAAAAAAATATATAGCGGACCATATTATTACCTTTTCTTCTTGCAAATTTTTGGATGGTAGATATTTTATACTTTTTAGCTTTTTCTCAGCATCTTTAAGGTACAGTTTCTTTTTCTTTTAAATAAAGGTTTGACAATTAGCTGGAAATGTTTTAACCTGAGGGTAGTTTAATGGTTCAAAACGCAAAAATGATGTTTCTTTAGTGATAATATTTAGAGAGAGAGAGAAACAAATTGATTGGTTGTTAAATAAAGCTGCATCTACCTTTTTTAATTAATTTATTAATAAGGTATATACTACTATAAGATTACCAGAGGAGGTATGAATGAAACAAAAGTCTTCTCCACTATCGTCAACCATGATACCACCACAAAAGGAAGAAAAAGGAGAGGGGAGTTTGCTTACCCTCAACGCTATGTTTTTTTTTTAAAAAATAAAATTCTATTGGATATAAGTATTTAAATTTAATTGAACTGTATTTTCGGAGTAAAAAATATATCATCATTTAGTAATATAAATTTAATTTACTAAATTTTCTATTTTTTGAATTTTTATATAGTTAAATTTAATTTTAATCATCTGATTTTTTTTTTTATTTTGGTCTTCATATATTTTTAAATTCTCAAATTACTCTAAGTTACAACTTCTTGGTAACTTCACATGTAATTAACCATATCGGGTCTAATTATTATGAGGTAGCATGTAGCTTTAGATGTATTTAATTATATCACGTCTAATTATTATGAGGTATCGCATGATGTAATATGTTTTTATGAATGTCACTTGAATTATATATGAATAATTACTAATGGAGACTATTTATATAAAATAATATTATTTATGAAGATTGAAACTAATAAAAGAATTAGAAAACTATATAAATTTCATTTAATTATATTTATAGATACTGAAATACATATTTTATCCTACATTTAAGTAAATATGGCCGTTGCTAAGTCTCCAAAAGAGAGGGGGGGCGGGGGGAGAATACGAAGTTACTATAACAATGGAAAGGAGACAACCAGCTGACAAAGGCAGTGAATTTTTGGAAGTTTGAGCAGTCGTCTCCTTGTGGGCTGACTTTAACTATTAATTTTCCTAATCCTTAATCATAATCTAATGATGTTTTTCTTTTGTAGCATTATTTAATACAAATCTTTGGATTTTTGTTGTTGAACTGTGGTGGCACTAGAATATTCTCTAGCCCCTCCAACACTTCACCCAAAGACTACAACTTTCAAGGCCTCGTGAGATTCCTATATTCAAACTCCATAGGGGTCTCCCTCACAAATTAATAACCTCCTTCTCTCTCTTTCTCCCTTAACATAGTTAATTAGAAACAGTAGCCATATTTTGAAAACAGAAGGAGATTTAGGAAAAGCAAATTGTTGTCAACAAGACTATGTTTGTTTCTTACTTTTGTCCTTTTGGGAAAAAACTATTAAAATTGATTTAGAAGTGAAACACATGTTTTAACTAGAATTGATTGTGAAATCTAAGTAAAGAAGGGGGAAAAAAAAGTATTCCCTTGGCAATTTGAAGGCTTGCATGTATTTGAATGATGCAACTAAATTTTTGTCATTTTTTTCATTCACAAAGACATATAGTTTATAGATCACAACAACAAAAAGATATAGTTTATATGAGTTAAGCAATTCGATTTCTAGGCTGCTCCAATTTTAAATCAAGTATATCATCCAAATGTTTATTATGAATATCACCCACTTTTAACATTTAAACTGAAACACATAACATAAGGTTATATGCAATTAGAAGCTAGAAAGGGTAGTCTTGTAAAGTGCAAAAATTCAACGTGTTAGACTTAGCTTAATTAAATTGGAATAATTGACTGATGCTGTTAGATCTAGGATTCCTGTACAGGAACTCACATGCTTCTGCTTATCAAATGCTGGAGAATATGTGCCTTTTTTATGTTGCTCAATTGATAATTATTTTCTTTAACATTTCTCCTTTTCCATTATTTTTATTTTAATTTTAGGTCACTTTCTATACACATGTCAAGATGGCAGAATATCTTATTGTGCTTTTAGCCAACCAACTTTACAGGGGAAAATAAGGCAGCACATGAATATTCTTTTGGATTTGCAAAGTTTGTACTTCACTTTTCGAGAGATATACTTGGTTTCTTTATAATGCATTATTGCATCAGTAGGTTTCTTCATTAATTAGAATAACAATGAAACAGATCAAAGCTTCGTAATTTTGTTTTACATTTTCAAATGACCTATTTTTCCAAAATATATTCTAATTCATTGTCCATTACTTATGGATTTTTTTAATGTGCTTCGGCAAACTTAATATAGAAAACGTGATTTAACAAAATTTATTTTGTTTAAAAGTGAGTTTAAAGATAAATCTATAACCTTCTACAATCCGAAACCCACTAAAAAACAAAATTTCACCATTCACAAGAAATATTAATATTTTGTTTAATTAGTGTATTTCCTATTTTGCCTTTTTGTTAATTTATAATGGGCTGTTATTTTTGTGGTCAATTTTTACAATTATTGTATCTTAGCCCATTAAATCCCTTTTCATTTCTAACAGTACTTCACACTCGATATCTTTTTTATTCCTTATGAACCTAAAATCATCGACGTTGAGCAATAGCAGAAAAAATTCTTATTCTTATTTCAAATAGAATTTATTTTTTCAAATAACAGAAAATTTCAACTATCACAATGAAGTATTACATATACTACTATTTCAAAAGTAGTGTTCTTGTATGTAAGAAATATTAAAATTTTATTTTATGCATTTTCGATTTTGCCATTTTGTTTGTTATAGGCTATTCTTTTTGCAGATCGATTAGGATTTCACATTCAATAATTTTTCTTATTTCTTTTTCAACCTAAAATCATCGACGTTAAGCAGAGAAAATTTTTTATTCTTATTTTCAAATAGAGTCTTAAATATACTATTATTTCAAAAGTAGTATTCCTCTGTGTAATAAAATATAATTTTGTGGAACATCTACATTGTAGGATAACTTTTTTACTATTCATTGTTTTCTTGCCACATATCAAGTTTACATTCCTCCTCAAGAGATGACCATTTGATCATTATATATTGATCATTATGTTTTTCAATTAATATTTAATTTTCTTAAAACAATAAGTAAAATAAATTTATAACTTAAAGTAAAATCTTCTATTAATATAATCATTTTTAATTTTAAGAAATTATAAAATTAAAAATTTTAAATGCCTATATTTTTAATATTATCATAACATTTTTATTGGTAAAATTGTCATTATATAATTATTAACTAATTTTTAGAATTAATTTATATTTTATCATATAATTTACAATTTATTGTAGTTATTACGTGGCTTTTTTCTGTAACCACAATAATTAGAACCTCTTATTCTCTAGTATAACTTAGATATATTTTTATTTGTTTTGTTTCTTTAGATTGATTATGAAATTAATCTTAAATTTAAAATAACTATGGTATTTAAAATCTTATTATATATTGAATTAATTTTTACATTTAATTATTAATTATGAGAAGTTTTAAAACAGTTTTTTGAATTTTTCAAACAAACTACATAATAATAATAATAATTATTATTATTATTATTATTATTATTATTTATTTAAACTTTTTTATTTTAATAAAAACATATTTTCTTAAAAAGATAGGGAAACAATCATATCCTTAGACATGCCTCAGGACACAAACACTCCTGCGTTCACACAGATTAGTCAGCATGGAATTCATCCAACACCAACCTTCATAATATAGGTTTTTTTTCCTAGTGTGTGTACGCCTCAGTAGTGGATAATGGTGTAAAAGCAACATTGATGGTGTTGCTCGTAGAGCCCCTGGAATGGCTTCCTGTGTGGTGGCATTTTTCGAGATCACCGTGGTTCTTTTTTAAGTGGTTTTCTGCTGTGTTTGGGTGTTTCTTACTCGCTTGATGCTGAGATCATGGGTGACATCCTTGCAATTGAGTTTGCTTACAACATAGGTTGAAGATATTCTGGTTAGAATGTGATTCTTCGCTTGTGCTTTCAGCATTCAAGAATCCTCTCTTAGTTCCTTGGCATTGTAGGAATCGCTGGCTTAATAGTATCTCGCTCACTCGCTTGATGTGCTTCGTGGTATCTCATATCTCTAGAGAAGAAAATTCATGTGTTGATCAATTAGTTAATTATTAAATTTATGAGCAAGGTCTTAATTGGTGGGATAGTTCATCTTCTTGTATTAAGGATCCTTTATTTAAGGAGAGGTTTCGTCTTCCCAGTTAGATTCTGTTGATTGTGGGTTTGGTTTGGCCCCTTGTCTGTTATTGCTATCTTGTTTTTTTTTTTTTTTTTTTTTTTTTTTTTTTTTTTTTTTTTTTTTTTTTTTTTTTTTTTTTTTTTTTTTTTTTTTTTTTTTTTTTTTTTTCGTTTTTAATAATATGTAATTGTGTTGCATATGATTGATAATTCCTTTCATGTCAATTGGAATCATTGGATAACTATCTTGATGTACCCATCACCTATTTTATAAAAAAAAACAAAACAAAATAGTGAATAAATAAGAATTATATTTTTTTTATCGATAAATATTAATTTGTTATAATTTTGTTAAAAATATCAATTTGAGAGATTTGAACCTACTACATTTCTTTTTTTCCTTTTTCTTTCACCTTTCTTCAACCACTAAATTAATATTATATCTCCAAATAAAAAATAAATATACGATTAATTAGCGTATTTTGTTTTTGATTGAAAAACAGACATATAGAGTATATATATCACACATTATTCTCTAGCTCTCTCTGTCTCTCTGGTGTATTGAGTGCTATAAGTGGGCTGTGTATGATTGATATCTTTATGGTCAACATTGGAAAAGCACGTAGTATTTTACGGGAGATCAATTTAAAATGAAGTCGTTATCACTTATGGTTAGATTTTTATCAACAAGAAACAAGCGTGATTCTATGGAAATTAAATCTTCTTTATGCCCCCACCAAATTTAATACAAGTAATTTATAAGAGATAATTTACTTAACAACATATATGTGATAGGATTGTCAATTGGATATTTGTCTCTGAACACGCTTAGAGGCTGAAGAGGCAAGCACTGTGTCCTTATGGATATGAAATTGACCACCACTATAAGTTTATAATATCAATCTGCCAATTATGATATTGCCATGCATGTAACCTAATATTAGTTAAGAGGATTATATTCGCTTTCTTAGCCGGGCCAGAGAAAGCAAAAGTAAACCTTGCACTAGGACTCTCACTCTCTTTCTCTTTTCTTTTCAAATAAGGTGATCGAGGAGGCCTTAATTATCTATTAATTAATTATTCCCTTTTATAGAGATGGTAGGGACCATGTATACATGTAAAGAGAGTGCAATAGGGAGAGACCAAATAATGCCCAAACCAGAAATTATTTAGTCATGAAATCTGTCAAGTTGTATTATATGGTAAACAAGGTCACTATCTATCTTCTTTCTGTGTCTTCCGGGAAGGTCACGATCAAGAATTATATGAGAGCATTAATAGTGAAGTTCCACTATGGAAAAAAAGAACAAAGTTTAATACAAGAAGAAATCAACAGGGGATTGTCCTTTATTAGCTCCTTGAATAATTGGGAAATTAATTTGGATGGGGAAAGGAGCAAAAAGACAGATTTTTCCAAAACGCCCTCTTTGTACCTATGAAATTGTACGTAACATTAATTGGTCCCCAAAGAAATAAAAGTGAATGCATAAAAAGTGATCTTTGTTATCTACCTTGCTGTCTATATAAATAGATGGTGGCGTTTCAAAAAATTAGTAGGGCACAATTTCTTTTTTTGAAGAAAGTAGAGCGACAGTAAAGGGGGTTTTGGTAAAAAATAAATGTGCATAAAGAATATTATATTGTAACATATTAGAGTCTACGAAAATGTTAATTAATCTTGTCATTTGAATCAATGCAATATCCTACAGAATATTTTTTTTTAGTAAGAATCGAAGTTAAATATTAAAAATTTATAATATTTTATGCATCTTATTCAATTAATTGAATTAAATTTCATCGATTTCATCAATTTCATGTGGAATATATCTTGAAAATTCTAATGAAACAATCATTATATTCGTAAATAGCATGCATGTAGAAATCGTTGGTGCAAATAAATTGAATGTAATTAACAAATAAATAAAGTATTAAATTTTAGGCAGATAATATTTTCTGGTTATACACAATAGAATAGTTAATACAAAATCAAATTTTTTTTCTAACATGCAGCTTAAGATTTTGGTATTCTTGACTCATGACATGTTAATAAGAGATTCTTTGCTTCACATACATTTTTCTTATCCATTTTGAATATGGATACCACTGCTACCTCCGATGCTAACGTTTGAACTTCCAACTCTCCAAAGCTTATCATTGTTACAAATTAAACCCTTGAAATGATAACAAATTAACAACTGTAATCATGCACTTATATTCTTAAACACAGTGGCACTCAAATTCATTCAAAACTCTCTAGCTCTCTAATTATCATGCTTTTGGATAGTTCAATAAAAGGTTGTACTTGTCTCTAAGTGGTCTCATTATTTTGATGGTAATTTGGCCAATTCAAACATGTTAAAATTGCATGCACCACCTTTAACCCTGAATGTAATCACTAATCACTAGATTCGCTCGGAACAGCTGATTGTTCTTGTAATTGTCAATTAGTCACTAACACTCATTACCATACTAGTAGGGCTGCAGATCAACTCTCAAGATGCTTTGGTGGACATTTTGAAGACAAAATATGTATGCAAATCGCCCTAATACTTGCATCTAATTGTCTCTTGAGGATCGAAAATCTTTTTCGCGTTGAACTATAAAGGATAAAATAATTTCATTCCATATTTAATAGTTTGCAACAAATTAAAGCTCTTTCTGATGAACTATCAATCAACATTTGGACAATTGATCTTGTTAACAATCATCCCATGGCATTCCTAATAACATGAAAAACGTATGGACTTTGAAACAAAACTATTGGATATATATATATATATATATATATATATATATATATATATTAATTCCAAGTTAGGAGCAGTATCGAGGAGCCCTCGACTCTGGTGGGGGAGGCTCCTCCACCAGGAACGTAAGACCAATGCTCCAGCAAACACTCGCTGACAAAGGCGAAATATCATTGTCCACGAACCCTAAGTGAAATAGCTGACCACAAAACTCAACATGTGTCGTAACTACAAAAGTAATAAGTGTTGATGGAGGTCATATTTGGCATAAGATCACCCCTTGACTTGAAGAAAAGTTACCATATATTATATCAAGAGAGGAAATTATTGCCTAAGAGAGGCCTTAAGCTTTGTGCTAGGAACCAACCCACCTTAAACTAGTATAAGTACAATGTCATTGTAATCTGGATTACTGGAAAAAAGCACCCCAACATGACTCGAACCCACGAGCGTGCTTTACCACTATGTTGGAGCCTTGGAGGCTATTAATTGATACATTATTATCAAATGTAATATTTATACTATATATACCTATTTAATCAAATTCAATATTAACAAAAATGACATCCAACATGACTCAAAACGAAGACAACGCCCCCCTTTGCCTTTCCTGTTTCCCCTTTGTTGTGCAACAACAACACATCCTCTTTCCCCTTCCCCTTTGTTGTGCAATGTTGACACACAGAAGACCCTTGAACATGTTGATTTTGTGTGTGCTAGCAAGGAACCACAACATAGGAAGCAAGAAGGCACAAGGTAACGACAACTATGAGGTATTTTTTCTATCCTACCTTTAATTTTCATTTCGATCTGGCCAAAATCATTCTCGTCAGTCTCTGCTGCATTTTGGGATTATCTTATCAATAAAAACTATTTCATAAACATTTAAGTATCTTGAAAAAGTATTCTGAAATACCTATTATGGAATACAAAGTTGTATTTCATAATACTTTTCCAAGGTACCTATGTGCTTTCGGAATGGTTCTTCTGGACCATGTAGTTAATCTGAAATTGTATTTTTGAATAGCTGTTTCGGAATATAACTTCAAATTTTGGAATAATTATTCTATAATACAATTATAAATTAATTACATGGTTCTAGAATGATTATTTCGTAATTATAAAATATATGTTATGGAATATTCAAGCTGAAAAATATATCTATTAAAAAAAATACTCTCACATACTCACAATAATAACTTCGTCGTCCACACACAGAAGAGGCATAAAGACATAAGTAGGAATGCAACCCTCTACCTCAAGCAACTTCTTTGTGGGATACGAACGGAGATTGATGAATGAAAAATGTAATGGGATGTGAAATGGAATGTCGAGAAAACAAGGTTACAGGGGAAGAAGGGGCTTATAATAAAAGAAGGGTAATTTGAGATACTACAAAGTAGCGGGGTGCAGAAAATCAAAAAAGGTGTAGGAAGAAATAACCCTACATCCATCAGAAATAAGCCTCTTGCCGACCAAACATAATAGATGATTGGGGCCCAATACTTTTCTTCCCTGCCAAGAAGGCAAGAACAACCAAAGGTCCAAAACGTGCGTTTAAGGACAATTAATTGTATGTTTGAATTTAAGTTGGAAATGGGTTTGATATGATTTTATACATATCCAACACATAAAAATAAGTTAAAAGTAAAAACAAGCATGATAATACTTCTCCCAATATGCTCCTTAAGATCTGAAACGATGCCGTAGATTACATTGAACCCTTGTCTAAAACCCTATTTTCTAATCACCTCAATTCAATTTCAATCCTTCCACTCTTCACCAAAAAGCAATGTCGAATTGAAAACCTCAGTAGCAGCATTCACCTCCAATGGACGTGAAGACTTTGGCGAAATCAAAGAGAAGCCACACGCAGCACCACAGCAAAAAATCTCACCATAGCCACAAACCCAAAGCCCCAACATCATCATCGTCTTCTGCTGTGGGCCCCAATGACGCTGCGAAGAACAAGCCGTTGGGGAAGCAGCAAGTGAGCGAGAAGAAGAAAAGCCACCTTTCCGCGCTTCCCTCGAATTGGGACAGGTACGAGGATGAGGAAGAAGAACTGGATTCTGGGTCCGGAATTGCGAGCAAAACCGTCGACGTTGTCTTGCCCAAAAGTAAAGGTACGGACTTTCGCCACCTGGTTGCAGAGGCTCAGTCTCAAGCGGAGACGAGTTTAGAGGGATTCCCTGCTTTCGATGATCTTCTTCCTGGTATGCGTTTTGCGTGATTCATTATTGTTTGTAATAATTTGAATAAAATTTAGGTGCCAAGTTAAGTGTCATGTCTTGGAATGTGGTTTTGAAGTGAAGTGAAATAGAAGAGAAGATTGGTAGTTTGCATGAGCTGCTAGTTTCAATCCTCGATAGTTTTTTACAAATAAATAAATAAAATAGTGCTTCGTACTGATATCTAATCACAAAACATCATGTATTCTAAGTTTATTCTTAAAAGTCACACCAACCACGATTATCTTAAGAATCATATTAACAATGATTTCTAATCTGTTTATACATTGACAGTGATTAGAAATTAAACATAAAATAATAAATGGATATAATCTTGATTTTAAATATTTTGTTTATTTTTGTGAGTTTTATTTCTAAGTAATGTTAATGTAAAAAAATTATACTTAAATTATGACTTACAAAGTAATTATTGTAAAAGTTGACAAACTTGTTATACATGATAGTTTATCATCCAAGATGGCTTGTGATTGAATGACAGTGTAATGATGTTTTCACTGTCGGTGCATAAAAAAAATTGACCTTTCCTATTTTCCCTAAAATCTAACACTCAAACATGCTTCCATTGGCTGGTGTCCTTTTCTAGTTAGAAAAAGAGTTTTATCTTGGTAATTAGCACCATAAAGCTCTGTATTAAACATAGATGAAATTCTAACTTCACTACACCTTAATTTTGTCCATGTAACTAGTGTTTAATGATTACTAATTGCTCCTGATATATTTCAGCAGTAGCAGTAGCTTAGGATGAGCATGTGTAATTAGGTGATTAGTCATTGATAAATCTGTTTAATATAAATGCTGTTCAGTTATTTATTTATTTATTTATTTATTTATTTATTGCATGACATTATTTTACAGGGGAGTTTGGTGTGGGATTGAGCTCTATGCTTGTGGTCAGGGGAGAGGGCATTGTCTCATGGTTGGAGATGATAACTTTGTTGTAGAGGATAAGACAACTGGAAATCTGGAGGTAATTTATTCATTCCCTTAACTAATGTTGATATGAGTAAAAGATTGGTGCACAAGTTTTGTAATGCTTTGTGAATCTTATAGAGATAGGTCTCATCATAGGAGTTTAGGCATGCTAGTATGAGCTTCTTGAGCATCTTTAGTAAATTAACATTGAGAACCAATGAGCTCAGCTTCAACCACCTTTCTATTGCTTGTAAACCAAGTTGTTTAGCAGTAATTAGTAGTAATCTGAAGTGCTTGATAGTTGATACTTGAAAGTGCTCATATAAAAAGAAGAGAAAGACACATATAAGCTATTATAGTATTTTTGGTACTTGTGTCCAACTATACTGTTTGAAATTGTTATTACTTTGTTGACAAATTAACATCTCTGAAGTTAGCTTAAAAATATGGATGCAATATGTTGGCCATAAGCTGTTCCAATTTGTTGGTATGTATTCCCTAGTGTACTAATTATCGTCAGTAGTTCTTCCATTTATATAGCTACTTTGTAAAGTAGTCCATTTGGGTTGTATAGGCTATGCACCTGTGACTGCAAACGAAAAAATAAAAAATTAGAAGATATAAATTCTTCAATAGTAGCCTCCATGGGTTTTCTTATAATTTGGGTCTTTTCTTGCAATTCTTCACGCTTGGAACAAAACTGTAGGATGGTTGAAAGTTTGAGTATGCAGTGTGCATTTGAGTATTAGACACTTTGTTATTGATTTTTATTTTTTTCAAACAGTTTTTTTTTTTTTTTTCTGCAAATGATTGTTATTGGGAATTATGATTCTGCTATGTAAATTAATTGTTGAATTGTCGTTCTGCGTGGTTTTCTGCAGCATTCTTATCATGATTTGCCTTTGCAACATTTTCATATCTTAATTATATTGCTAGATGTTTATATTCCAACTTCATTTTCAGTATTGCCTTACTTTTCCTAAATTGGGTTTTCATGCAGGCATCGTTTTTGTCCTTGAATTTGCATGCTCTAGCTGAAAGTTTTTCCAAAGTTGACTTATCAAAGAGATTATTCATCGAGTCTGACCTATTACTCACTGAGTTGGTACGTGTACTCCCTAATTGTTCCTTAAAATTATGTGGGTAGCTGTTTATAGCATTAAATTAAGCTGAGTTTCAAAATGTTTATTTTTACGTTCATTTTATCTTCTTAATTTCATATTCCTTTTTTCCCTTCCAAGGCTTGGGCAGAGGCTGGGTGAAAAGTGCATCATACATATTTTTACATAGTTTTTACATTAGACCTAACTTGCACTTTTCAAGAAGCTTTTTGTTTAGAACCAGGAATTTTATTTCTACGATCTGATTGAAGTTTCATTATAAAATCAAGCATGATGTTATTATAAGTCTAACTAAAAGGATTTGAAAAGGCTCTCTCTTGTCCACTTAATGTGCAACACTGTTTCCCTGCACTAGGGAATTGGATAATTTGAATCCCTTATATTTTTACTGATCGTAAAAAATATTACCTAGTTGTGCAGAGAAATTCATAGGGACTCCTAGAACTCTTGCTCTGTAGTCTGTAACATTATATGTTCAGATATAGCAGTAAGTCATTAAGAATTAAGTTAAAGTGGGAAATAATGATGGTAGAAATAGTTAATGTAACATTATATGTGTTCAGCTATGGCAGTAAGTCATTAACACTTGTTTCTTTGCATTATGGAAAGACAGATAGATAAACTGTAAATTGATCACCTGTTGATAAGGCATGAGCCATAATGCACTACATTTCTGTATCACATACACTGAAACATAGCCATATGTGTTTTTTGTCAATTGTAACAATGGATTCATGTGGGTATGAATTATGATCATACAGTGCTATAGAATACGAAAATGAAAGTAATCATTATTAGTTTTTGGAAAATGATGAAAGATTCCTAACTTCAGAAATTTCTTTTGTGCACTATGATACAAATAGTTATGATAGAGTCATATTATATTTCCAATTGTATGCCCTGTGAAAGCCAATAAGTTACAGGATGAGTTTCACTCTTTTATATATAGTCTGCAATTCTATATTTGCTGCATTAATGCAGTTTATTTTATGTAGTGTGAGGAGGAGTTGGCAGAGAGCAGCAATGAAGTGCACGAGGAACTGAAAACTAAAGAGGGCAGTGAACTAGCCAATAGGATGTCTAAAGAATTAGATTTAGATGATCTAGTTGCAGATCAGTTTACATCATCTAGTTCCAGTAGCAGTAGCCATGCTGTTTCTACATTCCCCTTGTCTAACGACTTTCACATTCCTGTGAACTATGTCAATGCTGAAGCTCAGCTAACTAGCTGTTCTGGTAAAAATAAAGCATTTGTTCCAAGTTCAGATGCTAGTTTATTTTCTACTGAAGATGCAAGAGGGAAACAGTACTCAACATTTGAGGCTGCTGATGCTGAAAAAGAACTAGATATGCTTCTAGATTCACTTAGTGAGACCAAGATTCTAGATTCTTCGGGCTTTAAGTCCAACATCTCGAATCCGGTTTCATTGGGAGTCTCTTCTGTGTATCCTCCTCAGGTTTCAAAGAAAGATCTAGTTCCATCCCAAACTGCATCAATTACTGCTAGTCTAGACTATGCACTTGATGACTTGCTGGAGGAAACATCCACTTTGATGAATCCAAATGTTTTATTATGGCCACAGGAAGAAAAACCTTTCCATCACAGTATGCAATCTTCTTCACATTCTGGAAGCAAGTCCAAAGTGGCTGATGATTTTGATTCATGGTTTGATACAATTTGATTTAATAAGTCTTGTAATTCTTGCTAATGTGTTGTCTGATGTGGTTCATTACTGCTTATGCTAAGAGTGGCCTTCTCCTCAACACCAGACTCTGGTGAATGAAAAATGACCCTTTTTTATTAAGGAGGTCTGAAAATTGCCCCCGGTTGGTAGATGTTTGAAAGTTGAAACAATGAGTACAATTAAAACATCATAGCTGTTCTGTACAGAATTATGCGTATAAAACACATCAACTTTTTTTTTCTGGCCATGGAATTGGTACACGGTTTATCCCATATCCAAAGTCAGGATATACATTCTAGATCACTTGATTAAGTGACACAAACCGCTACTACTTGTGATAACTATTGTTGGTATGTAGAACATTTTCAAAAGTATGTTTACAAATGAAAATTTGGCCTGAAACTCAATTTTGGAGAAGGAAGTCGAGTTGCTTTTACAAACTCAGTATGTAAGCTTAAGTTTATAATTTTTAATCCAAACATGCACATAGTTAGAGGTGGGTGTATGGACCAAGATTCACAGACTTGTCTGTTAAGCTCACGGATAGTGAGGATAATGTAGCTCTTTTTTTTAAATATGCGTAATTATAGGAAAATTTGGTTTCGTCTCGGGAAACCTGCAAACTTTGCATCCTTTATCCGTACGCTCATGTGTTAGTCCACGGAATCCATATAAGAATGTTTATGTTTGTTTTGAAGACATTAACAC
This sequence comes from Glycine tomentella, assembly GCA_007407185.1. Lineage (NCBI taxonomy): Eukaryota > Viridiplantae > Streptophyta > Magnoliopsida > Fabales > Fabaceae > Glycine > Glycine tomentella. The sequence goes on along the minus strand of PYAF01002944.1, from coordinate 292,815 downwards.
TTTAACATTTGGTTATGTGTATTTGGACTTTTAAATTGTTAAGACATTAAAGACTTATATTTAGTTCATGTGTATTTAGACTATTATTAAGACAATAAAATGCTGATGTTTTTTATTAGAATTTGTAAGTATTGTTAATTTGTTAACATCTTGATCTTTAATTTAGAAGGTTTGAAAGTTTGATGTTAAAAATGTTAGTATAGTTTTAGTATAAATGTTGGTATATGTTTATGTGATAAATTTTTTAGTTTAAGAATGAAGGGAAAAATCTTCTAATTTGATACATTTTTAATTTTTTAAAAATTACTAATTGGACTTATAGATCGGCCCATTTATCTGTGAGTTTTGTGGGCCAAATTCAGATCTTAAAAAAAATATCATATATCTTATAGACGAGATTAGCTTTATACACCTGTTAAAGTCTAATACATTATTCCAAAAATTTAAATGACAAAAATATCCTTCATTGTCTATAACAATTGTTGATGGTGCTGAGTACGTTTGTTCGCTTATTTTTTGTTTTAAGTGCGGTTTATGATAGTGGTTCTTAGGTTTGGTGTTATTGTTGTTGTAGGGGTAGTTTTGGCCAGTGCTCTGGTGGTCATGGAAGCTTTTATGTTGTTGGGTTCGTCGGAGTCGCATTCTGCTAATGTTGTTGGAGGTAAGTTTTTTTTAACTTATGAATTACGTAATCCGTATGTATTATACGAATTACTCATTCTGTTTGTTTCATATAACCTGTATGCTTCTTACGGATTAGCCAATATGTAAGAAGCATACGGATTGGTTGATTTGTATGACAAAATTAATTTAATAAAAATTATGAAATATTAATTAAAAAAGATTTTAATTATTAAAAAATTAAGTAGATAAAAATAGATATTAGTTGTAATTTATGGGAATGCATTATTATAGGTAAATTGGATAGTTTGTGTTGTAATGATTTTTTTTTATTTACATAGACAAAATTTATTTAAAATTATGAAATATTTATTAAAAAATGATTTTAATTATTAAAAAAATAAGTAGGTGAAAATAGATATTAGTTGTAATTTATGGGAATGCATTACTTGGATAGTTTGTGTTGTAATGATTTTTTTTGGTTATTTACATAGAAAAAACTTAATTAAAATTATGAAATATTTATTAAAAAATGATTTTCATTATTAAAAAATAAGTAGGTTAAAATTGAAATTAGTTGTATGTTTGAATGTATTTTTAGGATATTTTAAATTTTGTAATGAACAATTTATTTGATATTGTTTTAATTTGTAATATTGATGCTAATAAAAAATGTGTAGGATTTGTTTTATAATATCATTTTAATGTTGTTAACTATTATTATAATACATTTTTTTGTCACTTATTTAAATTTATTGTCATTTGTTAAGATGAACAACGATGAGTGGATGTATGACAGTATTATGTCTGAAGAAATTACTATGAATGAAGACATCGGAGATGAACCTAGTGTGTTTGAAAATATTAAATGTTCAGTCGATTGTTCTGCAGCCTTCAATACTTCTGAGGTATTTATATTATTTTGAATTTGGTTAAAGTTCTTAAATAGATGATTTATGGAACTTAAATAATTTTTATCGATTTTTGTAGGTGTTCTCTTCCCGTGAGGATGTATTAAAATGGGCTCAAACTGTTGCATATGAGAATGGTTTTATAGTTGTCGTAATGAGGTCAGACATGTCAACTGGAAAGAAGGAAAATACATCATTTGTTTTAATTAGCTGTAAAAGGAGTGGAAAGTATAGAGCATTCAACAAACATATGGTACCTACAGTGACTAGCACTAGAAAATGTAATTGTCTGTTTCAGCTGCGAGGCAAACTAGTCCCGAAAGGTGAAGAGTGGATGGTGAAATTATTATGTGGCACTCATAATCATGCTTTAGCAAAGTCATTATGTGGACACTCATATGTTGGTCAACTAACAGAGGATGAGAACATTACTGTTGCTGATATGACAAGGTCGATGGTGAAACCAAAGAATATTCTTCTAACTTTGAAGGATCACAATGTCAATAATTGTACATCTTTGAAGCAAGTCTACAATGCAAGATATACATACCGCATGCGTATTAGAGAAGGTAATACTGAATTGCAACAATTGATGAAACTTCTTGAACGCAACATGTATATTCATTGGCACAGAGTAAAGGATGAAAATTCCATATGTGACTTATTTTGGACACATCCGAATGCAGTGAAGTTGAGCAATGCATATCATGTTGTCTTCCTGATAGACATCACATACAATACAAACAGGTACAGACTTCCTTTACTTGACATTGTTGGTGTGACTCCTATTGGGATGACCTTCTCAGCTGCATTTGCTTATTTAGAAGTTGAACGTATAAACAATGTTGTTTGAGCCCTAGAACGATTTAGAGACATTTTTATGAAAAGTCAACTTTTCCCAGAAGTCATTTTCATTGATAGAGATTCAGCATTGATGAATGCAGTGAAAATTGTATTCCCTAGGTCAACCAATTCACCGTGTCGGTTTCACATTGACAAGAATATGAAGGCTAAATGTAAAACTTTTATCCGATAGAGTAACGCATGGGACTATGTCATGGAAGCTTGGGGGAGTCTTGTGGATTGTGCTATTGAGAATCAATATACTGATTGTCTTACGAAGTTTGAAGTTGCGTATTCACCATGGCCAACATTTGTTGATTACGTGAAAGACACATGGTTAAATCCACACAATGAAAAATTTGTAACAACATGGACAAAACAAGTAATGCATTTGGGTAGCACGACAACTAACCGGTTAGAAAATCTTTCAAATTTTTTAAATTGTAAATTGAATAGCCTCGATGTGGGGGATTGTTGCTCACTCGAATCATAAACTGCAGGGTAGAGTCTGCCCATTGGACCTTAAGAGACTATTGCAGAATAGCCTTGGAGATCTTTGTAGTGTATGGGATGCAATAAACAACATGTTGACCTTGCAACATAGTGACATAAATGCATCTTTGGAGAGAAGCACACATGTGGTCTGTCATATGTTTAAAATAACGTTGTACAAAAGACTAATCAGCATGGTCTAAAGGTATGCGTTAAACCAAATAGCTGCAGAGTATGAGCGAGTTCATTATACGGGCAAAAATAGTACTCGTTGTGGATGTGTTATGAGAAATATGCATGGTCTGCCTTGTGCATGTTAGCTAGCTAAGTATGTTGTTGGGAGCATACTACTTGAGATAGTTCATGTTTTTGGCGGAGGTTAAGTTTTGAAGATCAAGGTTTGGATGAGTGCGAAGTCCACATAACTAAAGAGATGGAAGCCATATCTCCCCGTTTTGAAAAGCTTGACTTGTGTGACAAAGTGACTCTAAAGATAAAACTGAAAGAACTTTCATTTCCTGACCAAAATTCAATGTGTCCTCCTCCTGAAAAGGTCAAAACAAAAGGTGCTCTATAATAACCTAGATTCAAAAAAAAAAAAAATCTCATGCTAACAGCGTGGGAATGGCGCGGTTAGCGTGGGATGCTGCGCCAGTAGCGTGGGATATGGCGCCAGTAGCGTGAGATTGCACCAGAAGGCCATTTCATGCGGCCTTATGGCGCGAATAGCGTCAGTTTGGCACGATTAGCGCCACAGACGAGCCCAGTTGGCACGGTTAGTGCCGTAGTGGCACGATTAGCGCCATAAGTGCCCAGGAAGCCTTTTGTTGCGTGTATATGGCGCAAATAGCGTCATATATGGTGCGATTAGCGCGGGAACGTCTGCAGGACCAGTATTTAAGGGCTAAATTACGAAATTTTGGGCCCAAACTCATTTTTCTTCTTCCTCTGAGCGTCCAAACTCCATGGGAGAGCTTCCAAGCTTCCTAGATGCTCATTTCTTGGCCTAAACACTTCCCTTTAAGCACCAAACTTGTGAGAGACCTTTAGTGAGCCATAATCCTTCATCAATTACCTTTGAAAACCCCTTAATATTAAAGTCCCTTTTCTCAAGGGAAGGTTAGAGAACTCGAGCTTGGCGAGGAATAAGGACTTTTCACGGACACCCGGGCTAAGAGAAGAGGTCCAAAGGCCTTCCTCACCATTTCTGAGGTAAGAAACTCGAGTTTTCCCAATTAAATTGTGATTTGGGTTTTGGGTGAATAGTGACCCGCTGTTGATAGAGTTAGAATTAGCTCTGGGTCCTTTAGAAATATGTGTTTAGAACACTTTGGGGATGAAGGATTAGCTCTTAGATTGTAGTTTGGTGAACTTTAAATTCTGGCTCTAGGATTATGCATATGTGACTTGTGTTGAGTCACTGGATGATATTGAGACATGCAAGAGCATTAGTTAATGGTTTGTTATGTCTGAAAGGCTAGATGAACGGTGCCTTGAGTGTGGTGTGGACCGTTCAAGCTACAGTTGAATCCTTAAGTTATTGGTCTGGAAAGGGCTTTGAGCCCATTGTGGGAGGCTTGTATTGAGTCTGTAGTGACTCTAATGCCATGTTGAGTTGTGATAGACTTCTGAGGGTCTATGAGAAGCCTGGTGTGTGCTGGGCTAATATGAACCTTAAGATAGAAGACATAAACTGATAAAGAAAGGAAGAGTGTTTCCTTTCGTATAAACGGTTGAAACCCGTTACTGATGCTTTAATTCATGCCTATTGTAGGGCGTGAGACGCATATCACTGGTAGAGATCACCACGAGACTAAGGGAGTTGACTCTGAGCTGAGACCAGGTAAGCTCAGTGTTCTTGGGGAATGTTTCCCTTGTCTGTGCTCACTACACCCTAAATGGGTGATTGTTTGATGTATTGTGCATTCTGATGTTGTATGATGCTATAATATTGTTCTATGTATCAGATGTGATAATATGTGGTGATGGCATGCTGTAAATGAAATGCTAGACAGACCCTGAGATGGGTACATTTGTATTGATTACATTAGCATAATGTATGCTGTGTTGGATTTGATGTTAATGATACTTTGTGTTGTGATTGCATGAGCATATACTGGCCAGTAGATTGAGGAACTATGGACCCCATTGGGAATGTGCCCTTGAGTGGATGATCTCCCTTGAGATAATCCATAGGCGTCCATGTAAACCCTGAGTAGATGTGCCTTTAAGTAGATGATCCTATTCAGGTATTGGGCGGCAAGTCCTGAGTAGATGTGCCTTTCAGTAGATGATCCTACTCAGGCATGAGTCCTGAATAGATGTGGCCTTCGGTGGATGATCCTATTCAGGTACTCAGTGTGAAGTCCTGAATAGATGTTCCCTTAAGTGGATGATCCTATTCAGGCAATGTGTGTTGATTGCATATGTTTGACCTGGGCTGCTATGTGCATGCGGCTGGTTCCTGTGAGCCATGAGGGCTGATTGTATGATGCAAATTCATATGATATGATTTCTGTTATGCTATGATATATATATATATATAGTTATATCCTGAGAAGTGAACCAGGGGGAGGGAAACCTCTGAGAACCCTGAGTTTACTGGGATGATTATCTTATCCCTATTTGGGGCTCATGTTGCAGGATGTAACACCCCGTGTGCACCCAGTGTGTTAACATTACTATAATATCAGAATAGCATAAAATAAGCCGCGGAAGCATACAAGAATCGTATTTCTTGATACATTATGTATGGTGCATAAAAAGAAACATGATATATTTCACTATTTCTAGCCCTTATTGATCCAGACAATCAAACAATAAAACCAGGCAGATAACAACCATATATATAACGATATGACAGGAGACAGAAACTACCTCAATATGCATACACCACAGGGAGCTCCAAGCTCACAGATGCTAATCCAAGCAGTTGCCATGCTTGGCTCTGTAATACCTTGAATTTTAACCATGTGTTTAAGCCTAGATTAAGCCGGATTAAGCATAAGATTAAGAATTATAAACATGCTTTAGAATCCTTTGAAGAAAGCTTAAGAAAAGAAGAAGAAAACAGTTTCGAACAACTGGCGCTAACCGCGTGGAGCCTAGCGCTAACCGCGCGGGATGCATGAAACAGGCCAATGGTTTCGGCCATTTCACGCTATTAGCGTGGATACGACGCCAACAGCGTGGATGATTCGAAATTGTGGCACGGCTAGCGCGGGGTATGGCGCGATCAGCGTGGGAAGTTTGAAACAGGCCAATACTTGCGGCCATTCCACGCTAACCGCATGGGAGGTGGCGCTGATGGCGCGGGTCATACGAACCATGGCGCGATCAGCGCGGTACCCGGCGCTAACAGCGCGGGACCTCGGGCAGCCTTATATAAGAGCTCATTTGGGACGAAAATGGAAGAGGAAAAGTGAGAGAGGAAGCCATTGATGAGCTACAGAGCTTTATATCTTCTTTATCGTTCACTTAAACACCTCTGATCCAACTGAGAAAGTGATCAGAGCCCCGAGAGGAGAGAAAGACCCCGATTGATTCTCGAGAAAGAGCGAGAAATAGTGAGATTGATTTCACTGAGAGAACCCTTGAGAGCTCAGAGTTTAAGGGCGAAGGAGGCGTTGTTTGAGCAAGCTACCTTAGGGAAAGCGATTCCCTGGTGTTTCTGAACATCACAGAGGTAAGAAACTCGAGCTCTAACAGTTGGTTCTGTGTTTTGGATTTCGGGGTTTTGGGGTTATCTTGAGGGGTGTTGTTGGAGGTGTTAGAGCCGTTATTAGGCTCGGACTCTGTAGAGTTTTATGCTCAGAAAGATGTTCTGATGAATTTAGAGCCTTGAATCATCATTACTGATGAAGTTTGATTTTGGCTCTGAGTATGTATGAGCAGAGATAAAAGGCTAGTAATATGACTAGTATGAACCTTAGAGCAGTTGACAAAGTTGCTCATGAGAGTGTATAGATGAGGTTTATGAGCTTGAACTGCTGATAATAAGAAGTTGGATATTGAGAAGGCTAAAACAGGGATATGCTTTATATTAGCCTGATCAGAGTCTTTGTAGAGGCTCTGTAGTCTGGATTAGGCTGAGAGAGATCCTGTTGAGGATCAGATGATCACTTGTACAGTGATTGGTTTATGTTTATAGAAAGGATGAGAGTTTCCTTTTGCTTGAACGGTCTAGAACCGTATCTGATATGTTATATACTTGTTCTTGTGTAGGACGTGAGCGTGAGAGCTCTGGTGGTGTTGACCACGAGGCCGGGAGAGCCGGTGATCTGTCTAGAGCAGGTAAGCTCTTGGTTCTTGTTTGTGTATCCTCTGCTGCGTTCCACCATATATCCACTGGGATTATGGTTATGATATGT
>PYAF01002944.1:256803-280812 GCA_007407185.1 Glycine tomentella | reverse complement strand
CTGAACTCAGCTTTCCTCAAGGTTCTCAAGGGATGGGGTTTTCTCTCAAATTTCAGGCTGGAATTAGCTCACATAAGGTTTTATTCATGATTATTGATGATTAGGAGGTGTTTAGGTGAGGTGTGATGAAGTTATGAAGCTTCTCATGCCCATTAATGGCTGCCTGGGCCAGAGGAAGAAGGAAAACAGTGTTTTTCCTCAGAAAATCGCGTGAATAGCCTTTTATACTGGTCCTGACCGACATGCCGCGCCCTTGGCGCCACTTTGGCACTCCTAACGCCAATTTCCAGCATCTGTGGCACTCCTGGCGCCAATTTCCAGCATCTGTGGCGCTCCTGGCGTCAGACTCCGTCGCTAAACCCGTTGCTAAATCCGTCGCTAATTCTGTCGCTAAATCCGTCTCTAAGGCTTTTGCGACAGAATTTTATAAATTTAAATTTTTAATTCTTTTATTCCTTTTTATAAAAAGCCTAGGTTATTATACAGGAACTGAGACAGAAGTCCCTGAGAGATCTCAAGGCAAAAGGCCTGAGCTGGGATAGTGTGGTGCAGAACTCTAGGCTTAGAAGATTGAGCTTGATAGCTCACTTTTGTTATTCTGTTTGTATTTTGATACCCTTAGGGGTTATTTGTATAGTTTTGAGAAAGATGGACCTTGTACAGAACAGATAATTCACCATACATGTGTAAATATGTATTCTATACTGGATTCAGGCTTCCTTTACTGTTTATATTTATGCTTGCTGCATTACTCTGATATTGTATAATATTGACACGCCGAGTGCACACAGGGTGTTACATTTTATGGTATCAGAGCAATGTTTAAGGAAGCAATATATGGTGAATTACATGCTTCTCTATGTTTGTTGGGTGTAAACCATGATTACTGCATGTGTGATGTTAAGTGTGAGCCTGATCAACTCATCAATTTATATTATATGTGCAGTATCATGGTAAGAACCCGGAATACCAGTGAGAGGGCGGGTGCAGAGGAACAACCTGACCCGATTGTAGCTACTTTGGCAGCTGTGCAGCAGGAGCTCGCTGCAAGTAGGCAGACTAATGAAGTCTTCTTAAGACAAATGAAGAGCTCATGGCTGAGTTGAGAGCTCAACGGAGGGGAGACAGAGTATCCCCTAGACAGTCTACTCATGAAGGCGAGGGTAGCCACCACCAGGGTAGAGGTGGCCATCACTCTGGTGAGCCTCATCACCAGAGAGGGGACAGGTCATCCCAGGTGGATACAGAGGAGGACACAGCGGCCAGAGGAAGGATGTTGATCGCCTTCAGGAAGCATGATCCTCCCTCCTTCCATGGGGAGTATGATCCCATAGTCGCTGCCAAATGGTTACAGGCATTAGAGAAGATTTTTACTGTGATGGAGTGCTCAGACCATCAGAAGCTTCTCTATGCCACATATCTGCTTCAGGGAGACGCACATGAGTGGTGGGTGACCACTTCAGAGCTACTGAGGGGCCAGGGTGAGGTCATTACCTGGCAGGTGTTCGAGGCACAGTTCCTGGACCGATACTTCCCCAGAGACGCCAGGGAGCAGAAGCAGGCTGAGTTTGAGAGTCTGGTACAGGGGAAGATGTCTGTTGATGAGTACTTGGCCAAATTCAATGAGTTAGCTAACTATGCACATTTCAGGAGGGTTCTACCTGAAGCAGAGGTTTTGGCTGCTAAGTTCCAGAGGGGACTTAGAGAGAACATCGAAGAGAAGATAGCGGGCAGTGGATCCAGAGACTTAGGTAGCCTGGTGAGGCAGTGCCGCCAGGTGGAGGACATGATCAGGAGGCGCAGTGGAAGCCATTCCACCCAGGCTGAGAGAAAGGAGGCCAGGAGACCCGATGGATCAGGCCCTACTGGTAAGGGCAAAGGCAGAGACCTGGGAGTTTCTTCTCCAGCAGGTACATTCAAGAAGGGCTTCAGACAGAGAGGAGCGCCCCAGAGGATTGGTCTACCTCCCAAGTGCAATACTTGTGGGAGGAACCACTGGGGAGTGTGCCCCACCGGCCCGTTGGTTTGTTACAGATGTGGCATGCCAGACCACTATGCCAGAGAGTGCCCGTAGGCAGGTAGTCGGGCTACAGCTGCTCCAGTGATATCAACAGCACCTACCACAAGCCGGGTGTATACAGTAGATGCTGGAGAGGCAGCCAAAGCTCCTAATCTGATCAGAGGTATTATTCTGATTGACGAGTATGATGTGAGAGTCTTGTTTGACTCTGGAGCCACTCATTCTTTTATTAGTAATCACACTGCACAAGGACTGAACTTGCCTATGTTCAGACTTCCTATTCCTATGGAGGTCACTACCGCCTCTAAGGAGCAGTGCATAGTGGATTTATGCTGTAAGGATGTGCATTTTCGGTTTGAGGGCAGAGAATATGTTGTGGATCTGTACTGTTTGGCGATGCCTACCCTGGAGGTTATTTTGGGTATGGACTGGTTGGCCAAGTATGGCATCATGTTAGACTGCTGTCACAAGAAAGTTGTAGTGCCCTCAGATGGAGTCGGTTCGAGTTCTGTTTCATTCCTCTTAGTCTTGCAAGTTCGCAAGGAAATACAGAGAGGAGCTCAGGGATATTTCTTGTTGAGTACAACAGTTGAGAAACCAGGGGTGGATATGTCGAAGATTCCGGTGGTGAGCAAGTTTGTTGATGTTTTCCCTGAGGAGATTACACAGCTTCCGCCGGACAGGGGAATTGAATTCTCCATTGACTTGGTTCCAGGTGTGGGACCTATATCCATAGCCCCTTACAGCATGTCTCCTTTAGAGTTAAAGGAGCTGAAGGTACAGCTTGAGGACTTGTTGTCCAAGGTTTTATTAGACCGAGTGTGTCACCATGGGGAGCATTGGTTCTATTTGTGAAGAAGAAAGATGGGAGTATGCGGTTATGTGTAGATTACAGGCAGTTGAATAAGGTTACTATAAAGAATAAGTACCCTCTGCCTCGCATTGATGATCTATTGGATCAGTTGAGGGGAGCCTGTGTGTTCTCCAAGATCGACCTGAGATCCGGGTATCATCAGATCCGGATTAAGCCAGAGGACATACTGAAGCCTGCATTCAGGTCAAGGTATGGCCATTATGAGTATCAGGTCATTCCTTTTGGTCTGACAAATGCCCCTGCAGTGTTCATGGACTATATGAACAGGGTATTCAGACCATTCCTAGATCAGTTTGTAGTAGTGTTTATTGATGACATACTGATCTATTCCAAGACAGAGGCGGAGCATGCTGAGCACCTCAGGGCCGTTCTGCAGATTTTAAGAGATAATGAACTCTATGCTAAGTTATCTAAGTGTGAGTTTTGGCTTTCAGAGGTGAAATTCCTGGGCCATGTGATTTCTACAAATGGGGTAGCAGTTGATCCCAGTAAGATTGAGGCTGTGATGTCTTGGGAGAGGCCCAAGAATGTTTCAGAGGTCCGTAGCTTCCTTGGTCTAGCAGGTTACTACCGGAGGTTCATTCAGGGGTTCTCACAGATGGTGTTACCTTTGACCCACCTTACTAGGAAAGGTAGCCCATTTGTTTGGACTCATGAATGTGAGGAGTGTTTCCTAAGATTGAAGGAAAAGTTGACCACAGCCCCAGTACTGACTCTTCCTGATCCTAAGGGTTGCTTTGAGGTCTATTGTGATGCATCTAAGCAGGGACTTGGATGTGTATTGATGCAGGAGAAGAGAGTAGTTGCTTATGCCTCCAGGCAGCTGAAGCCACATGAGGAGAATTATCCTACACATGATTTAGAGCTTGCAACTATTGTGTTTGCTCTAAAAGTGTGGAGGCATCACTTGTATGGCGCTAAGTTAGTGGTGTTCAGTGACCACAAGAGCCTCAAATATCTGTTTGATCAGAAAGAATTGAATATGAGGCAGAGACGATGGATGGAGTTCCTCAAAGATTATGACTTTGAGTTGAAATACCATCCAGGGAAAGCTAATGTGGTGGCGGATGCGTTGAGCAGGAAACATGTAAGTGTTGCCTGTCTGATGATCTCTGATTGCAGACTGATTGCGCAATTCAGAGATATGCACCTGTTCGTGATAGAAGGTGCTAGTGGTCTGGAACTGAGAAAGACCCAGATTGAGAATGAGTTGATTCAGAGAATCCGGGAGGCCCAGAGTCATGATGGTGATGTGAGGACCATGATTGGTCGGCAGGATGTTTCCGAGGATGATCATGGTTTGGTATTATACCAGGGCCGGATCGTAGTGCCTAAAAGCGAGTTAGTTGATGCAGTTCTAGCAGAAGCTCATAAGGGCCAATTCAGTATCCATCCAGGTGCTACCAAGATGTATCAGGACCTCAAGAAGAAGTTCTGGTGGCCAGGGATGAAGAAAGATATAGCTGAGTATGTAACTAGATGTCTGGTATGTCAGAAAGTGAAGATTGAGCATCAGAGACCGCCAGGCCTATTACAGCTGTTGCAGATCCCAGAGTGGAAATGGGATAGCATTTCTATGGACTTTGTGGTGGGATTACCAAGGACTCAGACTGGATGTGATTCCATCTGGGTCATTGTGGATAGGCTGACTAAGTCTGCTCACTTCTTGCCCGTGCGGATTGACTATACTACAGAGAAATTGGCTCAGCTATATGTCCGGGAGGTTGTCAGACTGCATGGTGTTTCAGAGAGTATTATCAGTGACAGAGACCCAAAGTTCACTTCAAGATTCTGGAGTGCGCTTCAAGAAGCTTTTGGTACTCAGCTGAGGCTCAACACAGCCTACCATCCTCAAACAGAAGGTTAGACAGAGAGGACCATCCAGACCTTGGAAGATATGTTGAGGGCTTGTGCATTAGAGCAGGGTACCAGCTGGGACAGATACCTACCTCTGGTAGAATTCTCATATAATAACAGTTTTCATGCCAGTCTGGGCATGACACCTTATGAGGCATTGTATGGGTGGAGGTGCAGAACTCCTGTATGCTGGACTGAGGTGGGTGAGAGACAGCTTCTTGGACCTCAGATGGTTCAGGAGACTTCTGAGCAGATCATAATGATCAGAGACAAGCTGTTGAAGACTCAGAGTCGACAGAAGAGCTATTATGATCATAAACACAGGCTGCTGCAGTTTGAGGAGGGCGACCATGTGTTTCTGAGGCTGTCTCCTATCACAGGCGTAGGACGGACTCTAGGTGTGAGGAAGCTGAGTCCTAGGTTCATTGGTCCCTATCAGATCCTTCAGAGAGTAGGACCAGCGGCTTATAGGCTAGCTTTACCTCCCCAGTTGTCAGGGCTGCATGACGTTTTGCACGTGTCACAGCTGAGGAAGTATGTGTCAGATTCCTCACACATGGTGGAACCTGACACTGTTCAGATTAGAGAGAATCTGACGAGTCCTACAAGACCGATGCGGATCTTGGATCGAATGGAGAAGAAGATCCGGAGCAAGACCATTCTCATAGTTAAGGTACAATGGGAAGGAAGGACACCTGAGGAAGCGACTTGGGAACGAGAGCAGGAGCTGGTGCAGCTATACCCCGAGTTGCTTGACAGGTATGTCTTTGAATTTTGCGGACAAAATTTTTAAAAAGGTGGGGAGAGTATAATAACCTAGATTCCAAAAAAAAAAAATCCCATGCTAACAGCGTGGGAATGGCGCGGTTAGCGTGGGATGCTGCGCCAGTAGCGTGGGATATGGCGCCAGTAGCGTGAGATTGCACCAGAAGGCCATTTCATGCGGCCTTATGGGGCGAATAGCGTCAGTTTGGCACGATTAGCGCCACAGACGAGCCCAGTTGGCGCGGTTAGCGCCGTAGTGGCACGATTAGCGCCATAAGTGCCTAGGAAGCCTTTTGTTGCGTGTATATGGCGCGAATAGCGCCATATATGGTTCGATTAGCACGGGAACGTCGGCAGGACCAGTATTTAAGGGCTAAATTACGAAATTTTGTGCCCAAACTCATTTTTCTTCTTCCTCTGAGTGTCCAAACTCCATGGGAGAGCTTCCAAGCTTCCTAGATGCTCATTTCTTGGCCTAAACACTTCCCTTTAAGCACCAAACTTGTGAGAGACCTTTAGTGAGCCATAATCCTTCATCAATTACCTTTGAAAACCCCTTAATATTAAAGTCCCTTTTCTCAAGGGAAGGTTAGAGAACTCGAGCTTGGCGAGGAATAAGGACTTTTCACGGACACCCGGGCTAAGAGAAGAGGTCCAAAGGCCTTCCTCACCATTTCTGAGGTAAGAAACTCGAGTTTTCCCAATTAAATTGTGATTTGGATTTTGGGTGAATAGTGACCCGCTGTTGATAGAGCTAGAATTAGCTCTGGGTCCTTTAGAAATATGTGTTTAGAACACTTTGGGGATGAAGGATTAGCTCTCAGATTGTAGTTTGGTGAACTTTAAATTCTGGCTCTAGGATTATGCATATGTGACTTGTGTTGAGTCACTGGATGATATTGAGACATGCAAGAGCCTTAGTTGATGGTTTGTTATGTCTGAAAGGCCAGATGAACGGTGCCTTGAGTGTGGTGTGGACCGTTCAAGCTACAGTTGAATCCTTAAGTTATTGGTCTGGAAAGGGCTTTGAGCCCATTGTGGGAGGCTTGTATTGAGTCTGTAGTGACTCTAATGCCATGTTGAGTTGTGATAGACTTCTGAGGGTCTATGAGAAGCCTGGTGTGTGCTGGGCTAATATGAACCTTAAGATAGAAGACATAAACTGATAAAGGAAGGAAGAGTGTTTCCTTTCGTATAAACGGTTGAAACCCGTTACTGATGCTTTAATTCATGCCTATTGTAGGGCGTGAGACGCATATCACTGGTAGAGATCACCACGAGACTAGGGGAGTTGACTCTGAGCTGAGACCAGGTAAGCTCAGTGTTCTTGGGGAATGTTTCCCTTGTCTGTGCTCACTACACCCTAAATGGGTGATTGTTTGATGTATTGTGCATTCTGATGTTGTATGATGCTGTAATATTGTTCTATGTATCAGATGTGATAATATGTGGTGATGGAATGTTGTAAATGAAATGCTAGACCGACCCTGAGATGGGTACATTTGTATTGATTACATTAGCATAATATATGTTGTGTTGGATTTGATGTTAATGATACTGTGTGTTGTGATTGCATGAGCATATACTAGCCAGTAGATTGAGGAACTATGGACCCCATTGGGAATGTTCCCTTGAGTGGATGATCTCCCTTGGGATAACCATAGGCGTCCATGTAAATCCTGAGTAGATGTGCCTTTAAGTAGATGATCCTATTCAGGTATTGGGCAACAAGTCCTGAGTAGATGTGCCTTTCAGTAGATGATCCTACTCGGGCATGAGTCCTGAATAGATGTGGCCTTTGGTGGATGATCCTATTCAGGTACTCAGTGTGAAATCCTAAATAGATGTGCCCTTCAGTGGATGATCCTATTCAGGAAATGTGTGTTGATTGCATATGTTTGACCTGGGCTGCTATGTGCATGCGGCTGGTTCCTGTGAGCCGTGAGGGCTGATTGTATGTTGCAAATTCATATGATATGATTTCTGTTATGCTATGATATATATATATATGTATAGTTATATCCTGAGAAGTGAACTAGGGGGAGGGAAACCTCTGAGAACCCTGAGTTTACTGGGATGATTATCTCACCCCTATTTGGGGCTCATGTTGCAGGAACTGAGACAGAAGTCCCTGAGAGATCTCAAGGCAAAAGGCCTGAGCTGGGATAGTGTGGTGCAGAACTCTAGGCTTAGAAGACTGAGCTTGATAGCTCACTTTTGTTATTTTGTTTGTATTTTGATACCCTTAGGGGTTATTTGTATAGTTTTGAGAAAGATGGACCTTGTACAGAACAGATAATTCACCATACATGTGTAAATATGTATTCTATACTGGATTCAGGCTTCCTTTACTGTTTATATTTATGCTTGTTGCGTTACTCTGATATTGTATAATGTTGACACGCCGGGTGCACACGGGGTGTTACATGCTCAAAAGAAACAAGTCTCGCAACACGTAAGATCAACCAAGCGAGATCTAGGGAAAAACGTACATTTTGTTCGTTGGGGATTTCCTGAAAAAAATTGTCTTTGAGTATGTTGATGAATTGCATTCTGTGCAAAATAGTTGTTCCACACAAAAATGGTCTGCTTCATCATCGAATCACACAACTTCAAAGAGGAAGATGCCTATGCTGGATCAATTTCATACATCTATGCACGATTTCATTCTAAACATTATTGATGTTAAAGTTGATGGTAATTGTGGATTTCCTATAATTGCTGCCTTCATAGGATATGGTGAAGATTCTTGGTATTTGGTATGCAATCATTTGCTCAAAGAACTTGCACAATGGTCTGATGAATATATAGTCTTGTTTGGTGGGTTACGTAGATTTGAGCACTTGAAACGGTCGCTACTTGTTGATGGATTGTCAAAGGCAAACTTTTTTGTTATGTCGGTACTTTGAATTCATTTTTTATTTACTTATATTTGCATTGTTCTTTGTTACGTACAGGTAATCATTGATAAGTGGATGGATATTACCGATATGGGATATGTAATTGCATCAAGGTATAACATTGTTCTTGTTTCTCTTTCTCTCCAACAAAGTATGACATTTTTTCTCTGAGAAGCCAACCGCCTAGAGATACAGGTGTTCATCGCATTCTATGTATTGGTCATGTGTATGGTAACCATTTTGTTCAGGTATACGATTCCACCGTTTTACTTTTTAACCTGAATTTCAAACACATGTTAAGGTATACGACTCTTGCTAATTGTTTCAGGTTGTACTGAGAGATGAAAGTCCTATGCCGCCAATGGCTTTGTTATGGTCAAGACATTGTTACAATGTTGCCAAAGAATGAATGATTCCTTATATGGGTCGAATGCAAGCATATACTAATTTGATGAAGTTGCGTACTGAACATGTTGACTTACGAAAACCATTTGTTATTTGACATGATTTTGTTATCGATATGCATTTTCACTACTAGAAAAATAGGTTTTAACATCGCTAAGTTAACATCGATTTTTAATAAAACCGATATTAACGAAAACGCGATGGCAAATTCATAATTAAATGGACTTGGTTAACATCGATTTTCTTAAAAACCTGGAAAATCGATGTTAACGTCTTCCTGTTAACATCGGTTTTCTAGATTTTTAAGAAAAATCGATGTTAACCAAGTCCTGTTAACATCGGTTGTCCAGGTTTTTAAGAAAACCAATGTTAACCAAGTCTTGTTAACATCGATTTTCCAGATTTTTAAGAAAACCGATGTTAACATAAAATAGTTAACATCGGTTTTGCAATGAAAATCGATGTTGTTGTTATCATAAAACCTGTCCCCGAATTAAACCCTTCGCTCTCGTGCCTATCTCTCCTCTGAATCTCTCACCCTTCACTGCTCATAGCTTTTGTCTCACACCTACCTTTCCTGCTCTTTATCTCGCGCCTACATTATCCGCAATTACTGTCACGACGCTTCTAGTCATCTTTGTCACTGTCATTGTCGGCATCAGCGTTGTCTGGCTGCGATTCGTTGGTTCTGAGCTCACAACTGTTGGCGGCTCCCACAAGATTAGCATTCCTCTGCTTCCATCTATTACTTGTTATCAAATGGAACTGAATCATATGAAATTGTTGTTCACTCTTTGGCACCATCCAAACACCGATTGTGATGATTTTGATATGTTTCCTTAAATTAATTTTTTTACTGTACCTTATTTGATATCTTTGTGATTAGGTGAGTGATTTTTTAGTGTACATTATTTGACATTTTTGTCATGAGGTTAAAATTTGTGGGGTTTGGGGATTGATTTTGATTACAAACTCAACACTGATGGAAGCTTATCTGCTCTCTTACATGGTAATTGGCACCCCATCTTTCATGCTTGGTTGTTGTTGTTTTTGGACAATAGTGTTTTTCTCTATGTCTTGGTGCTAATTGCTTTTGTTTCTAATTCAGGTGAATGAATGATTGTGGTTGTTCTTGTGTCTACTCTGTGTTATCTCTTTGGGTGGCTACTTGTTGTTTTTATGTTTCTCTTGCTTTTGTTGTTGTTTCTTGTTTAGTTTTGTATTGTACTGTCATGGCCCGGTTTCAGTTCTGCTAACTGTATTGTCTAGAGTGTGGCTTCATTTTATCACATTTTTCTGCTTTTTGGATTATGATTTACTTTTCTGAGTTAAAAAAAGGATTTGGTTTAGTGACAAAATTAACGTTTGTATTTAGTGACAAAATTAACGTTTGTATAATGGATGCCAATGCATACTTGTAGAGTTTAATATATCGCTTGGCAATTGAACTTGGGACAAATGGTGTCATCCCCCATTGTAGATTGTTGTTAGTACTTAGCACAAGATTTATGAAATTCACCGCATAGCTAGCTAGGTTGCGGGAACTTGAAACAAGTTTGGAAGTGGTAAAACAAGTTGCAGTATTACCCCATCAAAGATAGTTCCATGCTTGTGTTTGGAAGTGAAACAAGTTGTAGTTCCTCTAACAGAAGCTGCAGTCAAGTTAGCCTTGGAAGAAAGGCACAAGTCCATCAAAGTTTCATACACTTGTGTGTGTGTGTGTGTGTGTTTATGTGAACCCTTTCGCAAGAGTTATGTTGTTTTTTACGAGTTTTTTTTTATGAATGTTCTATCTTGTTTAAAGGTGTGTACGTTCTTGGTTCTCACAAAAATGTTGTTGTATTACATGATTTATGCATGCCATATTGGTTGCATTACCTATTCCAAGTGATATATGATCATATGTGTGGAGTTTGTGGATGATCTATGTTGTTTTCGATTAAAAGCCTAAAACTTTGAACTTGATATAAGAACACAAATATGGGATATTATTGTGCTACGTGAGGACTAAATACTCTTTGAGGTTGTGTGTTCTTTAATGAAATGAGATAATTACTTGAAACAAGTAATTTTGATCTGGTCCTTATGTTCTTTGCAGTTGTACTGAAAGCTTCTCTGTGACTGATATCAGGATTATTGTGCTTGATCCTCTGAAAGTCAACCCTGTGTAAGAACAAAGACATATTATTAAAAAATATTGACTACCTTGACTAAGATTTCGGTTCAAATTCTTGTATTTTGATTTGGCTCACTAGTTTCAAAGGTTCTCATTCTGGTTCTCAACTTCACAGGTACGAATGTCTTTCATAAAATTTGGATGGTTTTTAGAATTTCAAATGTTGTTATAACTTGTTTGTAGTCATATTTGCAATTTTAACAAATTATGTTCATTATGAGTGAACCTTAGTTTCCCGTTTGAGATTCAGTACAGTGATTCTTCTGGACAGTTTGGATTAATCGTTGTATTAATTCTTGAATTGTCCGTTTGGACAATTTGGGAAGACTCATATTTTTTTTAGTATATTCATATGTATAAGTTGAGTTTATTTTCTTAAATATGATGAAATTTTGGTACAGTGCATTTCACTTTGTTCTCCAAGTGCATAGTTGACTGTGGTGGAACTCATGTCACCGCTTTTCATGTTGTGTACTCGGAGATCAAAGCGAAATGCTGCCGAAATTTTATCAAATTTAAGATAAGAGACTCAACCTATATATATGAATATACAATAAAAATATGTCTTCCTGAATGGGATAGGGTCACACCTTGAATGAAAAAAGTGAGGTTTTCATGCATATGGAATAACTTTGTGAGTATCACAGAGTTATTAATTAGATGGATCGAAGTTGGATGAATGCAAGTCACATCACGGTTGTGTATGAGGAAGGCGTTGAACATTTCTTGCAATTTGCCTCCGAAAAAAGTCGACCGGATGGGGATGGAAAATATTTATGTCCCTGTAACAATTATTTGAATGGAAGACGCCAAACACTGGACGACATACGGGAGCATCTTCTGTGTGATGGGATTAAAAAGACTTATACCACATGGATATGGCATGGTGAATTGACAGACACACAGAGGGTCTCGCAAACTGAACCGATTGATGTTGACATCGGAGATCGATTAAAGGATATGATTCATGATCTGGGACGTGAGTCTTTTCAGCAAGCACATGCCCCTATGTATGATACGTTGGAAAGTGATCAGAAGAAGCCGTTGTAAATCACCTTGAAAGAGAACCGATGGCATTTTTGTAAATACTGTGTTATTTTCGAATTTGGAAGGCTTTGGACGACGACGGTTTTAACTTTAACCGTCTTTGTTTAAGTGATTCAAAGACAGTTTCAATTTAACCGTCTTCGAATTAAAGGTAAGCTTTTACTTGAACCCTAATGTGGCACTCGTGCTTTCCATCAGCAATTCCTCGCGCCCCTCCCCAAGGTCGTGCACGCTATTTCAGCCACTGTCGATGGTAGCCTCCATTAATCTGTCATGGCAGTTCGAGGTCTTTCAATGGTGGCTTCAGGGGTTGTTCCAGTTCCATCGATAGCATGGCAGAAAGATGCTTGAGATGAGTTTGAGAGACCACGAGAACGATAGAGTGTTCATTCACTAGAAATTTATCTTCAATTCATCTATTTCCAATTATAAATTACTGAACAAAGAAGCCCTAACTTTATTGTCTTCTGAAATTCCAATTTTTTTTCTACCCTTGCAGGATAGTGAGCCTGACATCATTGATGTCGATCTCGAACCCGGAGACGTCGTTACCTCCTTCGACTACCTTACGGAAAAAGAAATGCTTATTCTTGGAACCTCCAATGGGCTTCTCCTGCTCCACAACGTCAATGGGTGTTTTGGAAGTCAATGGGTGTGGTTTTGTTTTACTTGGATTGGATCAGTTGTGATTTGTGAAGAACCACTCACACTTAGTGTTTGGGTTTTGGAATAAGGTTCAGTTTGTTGTGCTTGTATATGTGGTTTATAATGAAATTCACCGGAAAATGTTAATTTTGATGGTAAGTTGCCTTGCCAATGTTGTGTTAATATGTGCTAACTTTGAATTTCATTTTCATTTCAGTGAGTGAGGTTTAGTTACAATTACAACGACCCATAATCCAATTTTAAACTCTGCCTCCTGCTTCTTTATTTTTCTCTTTCTTTTTTCTGACCATTCCTTCCTATTATGACAGAGGTATACTGCATCTGTATAAGCAGCAAACTGGAAATGGTATGTTCATGTTTTCCATTTTTTCTTGAAATAATTTGCATCTAGTCAGGATAATTTTCTTAAGTAGAGCAAGGGAAGTGATGAATTGGACTGGGAAGCTCTGCTTTCTGGAAAATTGCTTCATTTGGTTATTGTTCCTGTACTTATATCCACTATGGAAACACTGGCTGAAACAAACTTCAGTTTCTCTTTGAATTGACAAAAACTTTGTTAGTTTTAAAACCCTTCTGGTTGTCTAATTATATTCTCTTGTGCTTTCTACAGAGGATGCTCAGCTGACTCCTCCTTTACGTCTTGGAGTTGGAGCATGTGTTGGAATAATTGTTATGTCTGCAACTTATCCAATGGATATGGTTCGAGGCAAGATTACTGTGCAGGTAATTTTTTTTTTCAGTAAAGATTAATTAGTCTAAAGTCTATACACAATGTGCCATTTTCTCATGAATTAATGGCCATTTTCTTTTCATTTGGAGTTGTTTTAGTAAAGATTAATGTGCTTCTCTATGCTCCACCTTTACTACTTCTCACGTTGAAGGTAGATGAGGTAGTTGGGTATGGATTTCAATTGTTATATATTACTCGAGCTAATCTGAAAATCTGTTATTTTTTAATTTCATTTACTAGACTAAAAGACCATGACCACCCAGTGAGATTCTAGGTGCTTGTGAAGGAGGAAAAAAATGACACAAAATATAGATAAGAGAGAGGCTTCCGATCTTTGCCTTAGTTGGCTAGCTGCTGTTGATTGCTATAATTGGAGTAAGAATTCTTTAAGGAATGTAGTTGCCTTGCTCATTCTCCATTTGGAATGATAAAGGTTGTGATTATAAAGTAAGTGTGTGTCTGTCTGTGTGTGTGTGTGTGTATATATATACATGAATTAAGAATAGATACGGATACAGCCAAGTGGTTGATCCAGCTGCAAGTTATGCTGCAGCTAATTACCATAAACCTAGATTCATAATTGATAATAGAATGAACAATGTGTTCATCCAAGGCCTTATATTGTTTGTTGGCATGAATTCCCAGCTAGCATCTTGAACCATCTACCTTGTATTGTTTCAGATTGCATATAGGTTGAATGTTGTGAACAAACAATGTGTTCATCCAAGGCCTTATGCAATGTTTCTCTGCTCCATTTGTTCATAGTGGTTTGCCTTGTCTTGCAATGCTTTGCTACTAAAAAAGCATGCCGACCTGACCACAACTCTAACTGTGAATGCTTCTGATGCATCTGGAAAGCCAATACCAGACACACTTTTTGGCATATTCTTTGAGGTAAAGATGATAAACTTGCATCTAGCACTAGAAGTTATGGAAGTTATTCCACATTGATGGGGATATTGTTCCACTTTTTAAGGTACTGTTTAGCTCTAATAATTATACTTCTATCATATATTTAAAATACATGATTATCTGTTAATTGATGTTGATACGTGGTATATTATTAATTAACTCCATATTTTCTGATTTTCTCACCTAGCTAAAATGAACCATCCTTGAGTCCAACTCCATCCCATATGTACACATACTTTTAAGAGGAAAAAAGAAAGAAATAGAAGGAGCCTTACTATTGAGTACTGATTATGACATCTCTCATGGGGCCTTCATCTTATATTAATTCAACTCCTTTTCTTAGCTGCCACTTAATTTTCCTGTAATCAATTCACATAAGTTAGATTCAACTATTTTGCATACGTTGGATTCAACTAATGGGCTATATGTAAAGTGAGAAGGATTCAACTTAGTTGCATGGGCTATATGTGAATTTTGCATATGTTGGATTCAACTAATTTAGGCTGCTTAGCTGCAATGCAAATTCTAATTTTCAACATTTTCATTCTTAAGTTTTAGTTTGAATCATTTGTTTATCATATTAGTTTTCTATCCTTACTTGTAGTGTTGTTTTTTAGCCAAGTATATTATCTATGTACTCACCTTAACTAATTGATTTTCTAGTTTTACATTAACAAAACCATTAACACAAAAGGCTTATAAAGCACAAGGCTTATTAAACTCACTCAACCCATTCTTGCAGTTGGTATTGACCCATCTGTTCTCAAGTTATCTTGTCCACCAAAGACAAAAATAATAGTAGAATTTCCATCTTTTCAAAATTCCATGATGTTGTGTCAGCTACTACAACATGTCTGCTAATTATCATTGTCTGGCTGCTACTTTGGCATCCACCTGTCATGCTACATGAGATGCACTAGTCCAATGGTAAAAATATAGAAGTTGTCTCCTGAATTGAGACATTCTAGAGTTGTTATACCTAAAAATAAACCGTTAATCTATATGTTGTTTTTATGATCTCTTCAGCACACCTTAGTGTTCTCTCAATGTGTACCCTTCTTTTATGCTGACTTCCCTCTCCAAATGGCAGCAACAACTATCAAACACACTCACTTTGACATGCAATTTGAAACCCATCATGAAAATAAATTCAAGCTCCAACGAATTCAATTAATTTGTTTTCAACCCACCAACTCTTGCAAAGTATGAATTCCTGAAATTATTCATAAAAAAGGACCAATGACTTGAGTGACATCACATAATGCCCTGTTTGATATTCCAAAGCAATTTAAAAATTTAATTGATGAATAAAAACACAAACCAGGTGACCTAACAAAATGTCCACTTCCTTGTCTATTTGCTAGTGGTACTCTCACTGATTGAGATTGAAAAGAAAGAAAGTTTGTCTCCATTTAACAAACTCCTCACCAAATTATATGCGTAGGATTTTTTATATTTTAACAATATGTTTATATATAGACCCTACCCTTTATTATTTCTATATAGAAATCACAGTGAAAATATTGTGGCAGACAAATATAAGTTACATTTGTTTTACATTTCCAAAGTAAATTGAGGGTGTCCTACATATAGACCTTACCATTAGCCCCAATTCGCCTGTAGCATCTATAGCTGCTATTTCCATTAGCCCCAATTTGCCTAAAGATAAAGTGATTGATGAGTCCTATTGGTCTGATAAAGATTACTGCAAAACAACTCAGGTCTCTAAAGTTATAACATATGTGCTTATTATTATGTTTATGTTTTGCTTTCATTATCTGCTGGTTTTTGTATCAACAATTTTTTAATCTATATTCCATAAAGAATTGGGATCCTAAACATTGCTAAATCATGCTGGAATCTGGATTAGTGTGTAAGCATTCAATGATATATTCTTAAAAAAATTCATAGAAGTTATAACTTTTTGTATAGGAGGAATTTCTTAAAGATGTCATGGAGTTTCTGATTCTTTGGGGCCATAATATTATACATAATTGGAAGAATTGGGTGAATTGTGTAGCATATGTGTTGAGTTGGCCCACTTAGGCTGTGAAAGAAGGCATGGTCTTGGTGCATTTAAGGTGCTACATTGTCACTTACCATTATTGTATGAATGTATCTCTTTGCTTTTAATAATATTAAGGTTTTCTTTTTTGTACAAGTAAGAAGCTAAGTCCGGTGGAGGTTGCTCCCATGCACTTCCTCTTTGAAAAGGAATAACCTATCCAAAGACAAAAAAAGAAGTCCCAACATAGGTATCTTCCTCTTTACCTATATTGATTATTGAGAATAACAATCAAAGTTTTTTGTATGATGTTATTCACTAGAAATGCATCTGTTAGTCTCATCATTCTTTTGCATCCCCGATCACTAAGTGATAGAAATGAAGTAGTATAAAACATAGCCACCTTAATTTACTATATCTATGAAGCACCTAAAAAATGTTTGTGCGTGCATTATGTCACCTGGATGATTCCTGTGTGCGATCCCTCCATCATACTCTATTATTGCTTCTCTGATTAAAGTTGTGAACATAAAAAGCTTCTACGTGATTAGAATAAAGTATGCTTTTCAAGGGATTATTGCAAGACTCAAGTTTGTGGTCTTGGTCAAACATTTGATATTTTGACCGTAAATTATTTACTACTCCAGCTCAACCACCAACAAACACATGCTATATCTTTGATATTTTGACCGTAAATTATTTACTACTCCCGCTCAACCATAAGTCATGGCATTATTTAAGAATCCCTAATTTTATGTGATATTTTATTGCTTGTTGTTTTCTTGTAAGCAACGGGATGCAGAGATGATAAATTAGGGTTACTTTCTTGTTTTTCATCTCTTCAATGAGTTAGGAAGCACTTGAGTTAGCGTGTATAAATTAATTCCCTTGCATCCCATTTGTTTTTCCTTGTGAACATGATTTAGCTTTTAGCTTCTTATTCATCTTCTATGGCAATAAATGTTGTGGAAAAAAAATGCAAGGACAATCTGCATGCATTTCTACAGAGTGAAGAAAACAAGCATTTTTATTATCTTCTATTCAACCACTCTAATCCAACAAATAGGGATAAGTCTAAAGGTCTAGTGTTATATTTACCTTATTATATTTTAACATGTGAATCATAGTTGTTGTCAACTACTCATGGCATAAGGTTCCATATGTTTGGATTCCATGTGCATCGTCCATCACATAGCTAATTCCTTTCTGGAGACCGGTTGAAGGATTCCATATGTTAGGAATATTATCATTTTTTTGTCTCAATAAGAATGTGTTGTGACTTAAATTCCTATTGATTCTAAATTGGTGATGAGGAAGAAAATTGTGGCTGTAGCTTTTGTGCTGAAGTTTCACCTTGGTGTTGTATTGTTGTGCTAAAGTCTCAAAGATTTATTTCATTTGGTTGTTAATTTGAAGGCTTTTGGTATCTTTCAAGGTGTAAATGGTATTCTAGCAGATGAGATGGGACTTGGAAAGACCATTCAAGCCATGGCTTTTTTTGGCCCATTTAGCTGAGGTAGCTATTCAACCCCATGTTTTGGCACATTACTGTGACTTTGTTTTAACCTATTTGTCCCTTTCAGGAAAAAAAATATGGGGACCTTTTGAGTAGTAATAATTTCTATTTAGAAAATAGCTTGAGTTATCTTCTGTTTTTTTTTTTTTATTTCTTCAATTTATTTGTTTGTTCTTTTGGCTTTGGTAGCATGCTTATAACTTGCTAGACCCATCATGAGTTATGCAATTTGATGATTGTTTTATTATCACAAACAATATTGATCAAACCAGCTAAACTGATGCTCACAATATCTCTGATTTAGTATTTGCTCTCTTCTCAGGTTTAATGGAGCTGAGGCAACAATAAAAGACTAGTGCAACCAGTCAATCCAATGCATAACTGATGTTGCTTAATTATCCATTTTTAGGTCGATCCTTTCTTTTTTGACTATAGGATTCATCGCTAGTTTGAACTGATAATTGATTCTTGGTTCCCTTTTCAACTCTTAGGATTGTTAACTCTGGTGAGTTAGATCATAGGATGTTATAAGTGGTCAGTAATGTTTTGTATTTTCTAGCTTTTTGCTAATATAGTGTTGGTACAATAAATTGGAATTTGTAATATTTGATGTGATGCTGTAATCCCAATAGAAAGTGTTAAATGGTTATAATATTTGATGTGGTTTTAACGGTTGTATGTTATGCATTCGTAGGTGTAAAATAATTTTAAAAAATTTATAAACAAACAAAGACGGTTATTAGGAAAAAACCATCTCCGTATGTATACATACGATAACGGTTTTTCCTTAATAACCGTCCTCGTTTGTCTTTAATTTTAAAAAACAATTAAATTGAATAAAAAACAAACAAAGACAGTTATTAGGAAAAATCGTCTTCGTATGTTGACATACAATGACAGTTTTTTTGTAATAACCATCTTCGTTTGTGTTTAATTTAAAAAATAAAATAAAATTGAAATAAAAAACAAACGAAGACGGTTATTAGGAAAAAATCGTCTTTGTATATTGACATACGATGACGGTTTTTCTTAATAACCGTCTTCGTTTGTGTTTAATTTAAAAGAAATTAAATTGAATAAAAAACAAATTCGTATGTATATATACGATGACGATTTTTCCTTAATAACCATCATCGTTTTGTTTAATTTTTAAAAAAATAAAATTGAAATAAAAAACAAACAAAGACGATTATTAGGAAAAAATCGTCTTACGAAGACGATTTTTTCCTAATAACCGTCTTCGTTTGTGTTTAAATTAAAAAAAAATGAAACGAAGACGGGTTTTTAGAACTGTCATCGAAAGTACTCATTTTCAACGACACGTGCAACAACGAAGGTTCAACAACCGTCACCGAATGACCTAAATAACCGTCGTCGTAGACCTCCTATGTAGTAGTGAGTCTAAGCATTTTGATTGACAAGAGGTTGTATTCTAATAGTTTGGAACTCCCATTTGCCATGAGACAATATTTGACTTAAAGATATCAATGACACTAATAATGAAATTGTTTCAAATCTATAAATTTGAGTTGGTAACTCAATATTGGATCAATATAAAAATGAGTTACAATGTACAATGTTATATTGTTTAATTTTACGTCAGATTATTATATTTGCTTAAGAATTAAAATATATAACTGTCTTCATTATTTTTTTTTTTACTTTTTTGTTTTTTTGGTTTAAAGGTTGTGGAAGAAGTGTTGTTATCTGTGCATTGTTAGTAGCATTAGGCATCATAGAGGATGGGAAAAATGCTAAGAAGTTGATTTGCAAATAGGTATCTGATTGGATGAGGGGAGTCTTATGTAGTAGTGGCTAATTAAATGGAATCAGAATGGTGCGAGATAAATTTGGTAGTCTGCATTAAAGACATTATCTTGAGTTGGGAGGTTGGCTGTGAATTGTTTTTTACTTGCAATGGAAGGCCTGCAGCGACAATCAGGAGCGGTAGAAGTATGTGATTTTCATTATAAAATGCTGACAATGGCCCAATTAGAAGATGGTATTTGGATAAAGGGTTAGTGCTTTGTAAATTAGGGGTATAAGCTTCGTGAATGAAGCTTTAGCATAAAGAATCGGATTTGCTTAAAAGAAAACCTGTTATATTTTTTAATTAATAATAATGAGCCTAATTTTAAAATTATTAATCAAAGTAATAATAAATTTATTTTACGTTTATGTAAGAATTGGTAAGATTTGCTTAAAGGAAAACATGATATATTTTCTTTGTTGGAAATTTTAAAAATTATGAGTAATTATATGTATTTACTATCTTTTTGTTAAGGATCATTTTAGAAGGATTTGTGTCACTCACTAAGTGCGTTTTCACGAATTGAATGCTTTTGTTTGGTTCAATTTATGCAATTTGCTTAAATTTTAAATAACCTACATAATTTGAAAGTTTATTAACATTTTTTTCATTTGAGTTATTTCATTGAAGTTGGATTAATTATTGTTCTTATCTAATGATAATTTTGTCTATTCCATTCATAGATGTTAGAAAGAAGTTTGTCTTTTTAATTTGATTTTAGTTTTCTAAATAGATCTTTTCAATTTGTTATTACTGCACCATAATTTAAAATTTATTAATACCTTTTGGGAGGAAATAGAATAGAGAATAAAAAATAAAATTAGAAACGTAACAGAAAAGAGGATATCTTTCTTAAAAATGTAATAAGTTGCAGACATAGCAATTATTCCCGCACATGCTCCAACTCCAAGATGCAAAAGAGGAGTCAGCTGAGCATCCTCTGCAGAAAGCACAAGAGAATATAATTAGACAACCAGAAGGGTTTTAATACTAACAAAGTTTTTGTCAATTCAAAGAGAAACTGAAGTTTGTTTCAGCCAGTGTTTCCATAGTGGATATAAGTACAGGAACAATAACCAAATGAAGAAATTTTCCAGAAAGCAGAGCTTCCCAGTCCAATTCATCACTGCCCTTGCTCTACTTAAGAAAATTATCCTGACTAGATGCAAATTATTTCAAGAAAAACTGGAAAACATGAACATACCATTTCTAGTTTGTTGCTTATACAGATGCAGTATACCTCTGTCATAATAGGAAGGAATGGTCAGAAAAAAGAAAGAGAAAAATAAAGAAGCAGGAGGCAAAGTTTAAAATTGGATTATGGGTCGTTGTAATTGTAACTAAACCTCACTCACTGAAATGAAAATGAAATTCAAAGTTAGCACATATTAACACAACATTGGCAAGGCAATTTACCATCAAAATTAACATTTTTCAGTGAATTTCATTATAAACCACATATACAAGCACAACAAACTGAACCTTATTCCAAAACCCAAACACTGAGTGTGAGTGGTTCTTCCCAAATCACAACTCATCCAATCCAAGTAAAACAAAACCACACCCACTGACCTCCAAAACCACACCCATTGACGTTGTGGAGCAGGAGAAGCCCATTGGAGGTTCCAAGAATAAGCATTTCTTTCTCCGTAAGGTAGTCGAAGGAGGTAACGACGTCTCCGGGTTCGAGATCAACATCAATGATGTCAGGCTCACTATCCTGCAAGGGTAGAAAAAAAGTTGGAATTTCAGAAGACAATAAAGTTAGGGCTTCTTTATTCAGTAATTTATAATTGGAAATAGATGAATTGAAGATAAATCTCTAGTGAATGAACACTCTATCGTTCTCGTAGTCTCTCAAACTCATCTCAAGCATCTCTCTGCCAAGCTATTGATGGAACTAGAACAACCCTTGAAGCCACCATTGAAAGACCTCAAACTGCCACAACAGATTAATGGAGGCTACCATCGACAGTGGCTGAAATAGCATGCACGACCTTGGGGAGGGGCATGAGGAATGGCTGATGGAAAGCACGAGTGCCACATTAGGGTTCAAATAAAAGTTTACCTTTAATTCGAAGACGGTTAAATTGAAACTGTCTTTGAATCACTTAAACAAAGACGGTTTTACTACAACCATCTTTGAAAGTGCGTCGTAGAAAGCTCATTGTGTAGTAGTGAATTGTTCAAGAATAAAATTTGAAGAAAAATATATTCTTAAAAACATATTAAATTTATGAAACAATAATATTGTAAATTTTTGTGATAAAAAAATTAGATGATAAATTCTTAATAAATACCCATTAAAAATAAATGAGTGACAATCGACGAGGTTTATTAGTTGTAGATGAAAATGTATGAATGACTAAATATTAATTCTAAGAATATCTATAATACATAGTTACAAATGGGTTGTTTGTTTTAATTTTGTGAATCTTATAATTTTATATAGATTAAAAAACTTAAATACAAAGATTAATAAAATGAGTGTTTAACTTAATTTTATAGGTTCTATAATGCTTGTATAAATTTGGTTAAGCAACTATTTGTCATCTGCTTTAATTAGTTAAAAAAAAGTTGACAAAGTTACTTAGAATTAAGGAACTCATGTAAACACTAGCACTGAAGATGCTATTAAGAAATGGGATAGAAGGAGTATTTATTTAATAAATCATGTTAATTAGACATTTAATAGAAAATGAATTTTAAATGCACATTTATTATTAGGTGTTGAAACAAGAATAATGAATTTTAATAAAGTCATTAATAAGTTTTTGAATTATTGTATTTATTAATTGATTATTATATGTTGATTTATTATAATTATGATTTTTAATTGTTAGAAAAACATAAAATTTAATAATATGTAATAATTTTTTAGTTTATTTATAATTTTTTTATCCGTAAAAATTAAAAACCACGTAAAAAAATTTACAACAATTTATATACTATGTTTAATCAATTAAACTAGATTTTATTGCCTTAATTTATCTATTGAAATCATTTGTAATATGTCTTTGCAATGATAAATCAAACATGCACTTAGTTATACGTGTTAAAAAACTATATCATGTATTTGTTGTTGGGAAAAAGATATCAATTTCTCCTTCGAGGACCTATTATGAACGGTCTTGTATAAGCAAAATACTTTATGCATAAACAATAATTATGCATGCAACACAACACAATTTTTAACGTAAAAAACCTTCTCAATGTGAAAAATAAAAACCACGGGACCGATCTCGGAGTCCACACAAATTCTTCACTATCAATAAAGTGAGATTACAAAAGGTTCCAACAACCTTTACAATCAACAAGCAACTTTAACAAAAGTTGTACCAAACCATCACAAGATGCAAACATACAAAATAGACTTTTGTACGAAATTAATTCCTATCACCAGAAATAACAACTAATAAATCTCAACGGTCAAATTGATTTATTTCAAGAGAGGAACATACTGACCAAATTAATCCAACGGTTAATCAACGACATAACCCTTTCTCAATATCACTACTCGAAACAAGACAGAACAGAGCAGGAATTCTGATAACTTCTATTTACAGTTGAAACAATCCCTCTTGAAAACACTTCAATAAATGATCCGAACGGTAAAAATGTAGAAACAGATTTTATTAACCGTTTCTCAAAGTTTGAATGTGATCCAACGGTTAGTGTGAGAGAAATATCCCACCCAATAACATTGCATGCTTTAGAAAACGGTTTCAGAACCAGTTCGGTTTGGGGATTTCTGGTGATGCTAAAATCCTCTATTCAAGAAACCAATCGTTAGATGTTAATATTGGTGAGTCACAAGATTTTTGTAAAAGTTTCATCAAGATCTAACGGTTAAAAATGGAGATCGAGAAGATTGAAGGATGATAGTTTCTGTCCTTCTCAACATGCGAATTTTGATGCTTTCTTTCTTCTCTTCTTTTTCTCTCTCTCTTGTGTTTTCAAATTAACTGTCAACCTCTTAAAAGAAACTGCTGACCTATTAAAATAAGGAACCCTAATATTTCTTTATTGGGTTGGACTTGGCTTGGGATTCAAGCCTAATAAATCTCTCCTTCCAGTCAAATGAGGGAGATTCCAAACATCAATCATCAAGTGAAATTCATACCAACAACAAGCCGGCAAAATTCAAACTTCTCTCTAGGAAGTGCCTTTGTCATCATATCTGAACCATTATCATCAGTATGAACTTTCTCTAACTCCACTTCCTTAGCTTCTAGCACATCTCTTATCCAATGATACCTTACATCAATATGTTTGGACCTTTGATGAAAGGTAGAGTTCTTGGCTAGGTGTATGGCGCTTTGGCTG
>PYAF01002944.1:181411-255488 GCA_007407185.1 Glycine tomentella | reverse complement strand
AAGCCTATGCAGGATTAGCTGCTGGTGGATACCTTAGGATAGAGGATATGAGCATGTGGCTCAGATGTTTTGTATTTTGCTTTGATTTTGTTTTGATGTACCCTGAGGGGGAGTTATTTGTACTGTGTACAGTTTTGTATTGTACAGAGGAACCTTATATGTATATTCACCATATTATAGTGTACAGTGTTATACAGATAACATTTGATGATGTCACTATTAGTAGTTGCTTCCAAACTGCTTAAACTCTGATTGATTATCTGTTTGATTGTGGTGTATGTTTGGTAATGACCCTGATTAGAAAATTGGGGCGTTACATCTTCCAACAATTAACATGTCATTAACATAGAGCAACAATATGATAAAATTATCATCAAAGAATTTATGAAAGAATACACAATGGTCAGAATTAATCTTTTGGTAGCCTTGCTCCCCCATAACAGACTCAAACTTCTTATACCATGTCTTGGTGCTTGCTTCAAGCCATATAGACTTTTCTTCAGTTTGCAAACATAAACTTCTTTCCCTTTCACAATGAAACCCTCTGGTTGGTCCATGTAAATCTCCTCTTCCAAGTTACCATGGAGAAAAGTTGTCTTCATATCCATTTGCTCAATTTCTAAGTCTAGGCTAGTAGCTAGGCCTAGAACCACTCGAATAGATGACATTTTCACAACTGGAGAAAATATCTCATTGAAATCAATGCTTTTCTTCTGATTGAACCCGTTGACAACTAATCTTGCTTTATACATGGGCTGTGAAGTAACTTCATCTTGTTTCACCCTATACACCCACTTGTTCTTCAAAGATCTTTTTCCCTTAGGCAGTTTTACTAGATCAAAAGTGTGATTCTCATGCAATGAATGCATCTCATCTTGCATGGCTTTAATCCACTTACCCTTGTGCTCATCTTCCATAACTTCTTCAAAGCATTCTGGTTCTCCTGAATCAGTCATCAACACACACTCACTTGCAGGATATCTGGTGGAAGGTGCTCGACCCCTAGTAGATCTCCTAGGAGGAGCATCAATAGTAGTCTCTGGTAGAGGGAACTGCTCATTAATAATGTCATGGTTCTCCATAGGTTGTGGAGCATCTGTGACATCTAAATCACCTATACCATGTTCTTCCTCAACTTGTGGTGGATCACGTGAAATAGGAGGTGGATCCAAGTCAATCAAATCATGATTATTCTCTGGCATTGAATTCTCTGATTCCTCTATATCCTCTATAGTCTAACCTTCCATAAACACAACATCTCTACTTCTCAAAAGTTTCTTCTCTACTGGATCATAGAACCTATAACCAAACTCATCAAGTTCATATCCAATAAAGACACACTATCGTGTTTTAACATCAAGTTGGCATCTCTCATCTTTGGGGATATGCACAAAAGTCTTGCACCTAAAGACACGCAAATGATCATAGGAAACATTCCTACCAGTCCAAACTTTCTCCAGAACATCAAATTGCAATGGAACACATGGTGTGAGATTTAAAACATGAACAACAGTGCTCAAAGCCTCACCCCAAAATGACATAGGCAACTGTGACTGTGAGAGTAAACATCTAACTCTTTCAATCAATGTCCTATTCATCCTCCCCGCAAGACCATTCAACTAAGGAGTCTTAGGAGGCGTCTTTTGATGTCGGATGCCTTGTTGTCTGCAATAATGATCAAAAGGACCTGTGTACTCTCCACCATTATCTATTCTGATGCACTTCAACTTCTTCCCAGTTTGTCTCTCAACTGAGGCCTGAAATTGCTTAACCACATCCAACACTTGATCTTTTGTCTTCAAGGTGTAAACCCATGTCTTCCTTGAATAATCATCTATGAAAGTGACAAAATAAAGAGAACCACCAAGTGTTTTTGTCTTCATAGGACCATAAACATCAGAGTATACTAAATCAAGTGTAGTTGGCATTCTTGAAAGAGGGGAACTCTTGAATGCAACTTTATTTTGCTTTCCTTCTAAGCAATGAGAACACTTCTTCAATGGTACTTTCTTCAATCCTGGAAGCTGCTCCTTATTAACTAAAAGAGTCAAGCCTTTCTCGCTAATGTAACTAAGCCTCTTGTGCCATAACTCCATTGTATCTCCATCTTCTACAGCATTAATTTTCCCTGTAGAGATCCTTGCATGTGTAATATACAATAATGAACACTTCTTGCCTCTAGCCATAATCATTGAACCTTTAGTGAGCTTCCATTGACCATCATTGAATGTGTTACAAAATCCCTCATCATCAAGTTTTCCTGTTGAAATCAAGTTCAAACGAATATCAGGAATATGTTTAACATCATGCAAGACTAACCTTGTGTCATTGCTAATCTCCAAGCACACATCTCCAACTCCAATCACATTGGCCAAGCCATCATTACCCATCTTGACAAATCCAAAATCACCAGATCTGTAAGATGTAAAGAAATCCTTACGAGATGTAGCATGAATGCTTGCTCCACTATCTATTACCTAGTTGGTCTCATGACATAAAAGATTAATTGCTTCACAATCATAAACAAGGAGGAAATATGGAGTGGTAGTAGCAACTTGATCATCTTTACCACGTTCGTCATTCTTATTATCTTTCAACTTCTCTTGTTTATTATCTTTCTTCAGTTTTCGCAAATACTTCTTTATATGTCCTTTCAAACCACAATAGTGACACTCAACATTGGCAAACTTGTTAGACTTGCTTCTTCCTTTATCTCTATTCTTCGGACCTCGACTTTTACTTCTCCCCCTTCTTTCAGTAACTAAGACTTCTGATTGAGAAGACGAAACTTGTGTCTTTCTTCTTATTTCTTCATTTAAGATATTACTCTTCCCCAAATCCATGTTGATTATACCATCTGGGGCTGAATTAGATAGAGACATTGTAAACATCTCCCACGAGTCCGACAAAGTACCAAACAATCATAGCCCTTGTACTTCATCTTCAAACTCGATTCCCATTCCTGCTAGTTGAAGAATAATTCCTTGAAATTTATTCAAGTGATCAGTCATGAAGGTACCTTCTTGATACCTTAACATCATCATCTGCTTAATCAAGAAGAGTTTGTTATTACCAGTCTTTCTTGCAAACAGTTGTTCAAGCTTGTTCCACAACGTTTGTGTAATAGTCTCATCACTAATATGATTCAGAACATTATCATCCACCACTATTTGATATAACCACAAACCTGTCGATGAACCAACATTCATTCTTCATCAGTTTTATTTGTTGGTTTCCCATTACCAAAGACGGCTAAGTGATACTTCTTCACATACAAAAGATCTTCCATATTTTCTTTCCATACATGATAATTTGAACCATTTAGTGTAACCATTCTACTTATATTAACCTCCATAATTAATCACAAGTCAACAGGCAAAATAACACAAGCTCTGATACCAATTGTTGGGAAAAAGATACCAATTTTCCCTTCCAGGACCTGTTATGAATGGTCTTGCATAGCAAAATACTTTATGCACAAACAATAATTATGCAAGAACCACAACACAATTTTTAACGTGGAAAACCTTCTCAATGTGAAAAATAAAAACCACGGGACCGATCTCAGAGTCCACCCAAATTCTTCAGTATCAATAAAGTGAGATTACAAAAGGTTCCAACAACCTTTACAATCATCAAGCAACTTTAACAAAAGTTGTACCAAACCATCACAAGAGGCAAGCATACAAAATATGCTTCTGTACGAAATTAATTCCTATCACCAGAAATAACAACTAGCAAATCCCAACGGTCAAATTGATGTATTGCAAGAGAGGAACACACTGACCAAATATGAGAACAATCCAAAGGTTAATCAAAGAGATAACCCTTTGTCAATATCACTGTCCGAAACAAGACAGAACAGAGCAGGAATTCTGATAACTTCTATTTACAGTTGAAACAATCCCTCTTGAAAACACTTCAATGAATGATCCAAACGGTCAGAATGTAGAAACAGATTTTATTAACCGTTCCTCAAAGTTTGAATGCGATTCAACGGTTAGTGTGAGAGAAATGTTCCTCACAATAACACTGCATGCTTCAGAAAATGGTTTCAGAATCAGTTCGGTTTGGGAATTTTTGGTGATGCTACAAGCCTCTATTCAAGAAATCAACCATTAGATGTTAAGATTGGTGAGTCACGAGATTTTTGTAAAAGTTTCACCAAGATTTAACAAATAAACAAGGAGATCGAGAAGGTTGAAGAATGACAGTTTCTATCCTTCTTAACATGCAAATTTTGATATTTTCTTTCTCCTCTTCTTTTTCTCTCTCTTGTGTTTTGAAATTAACTGTCAATCTCTTAAAAGTAACTACTGTCCTATTAAAAGAAGGAACCCTAATATTTCCTTATTGAGCTGAACTTAACTTGGGATTCAAGTCCAATAATCATGAACGTCCATTATTACATTTTGTTATCTCCACTACAACATGTTAATATATCCATTTGCACAATTATACATAGTATAGAATACAAAAGTATACAATTCCAGTGAAAAAATAAATATAGGTTTTTTTACAGGAAAAAAGAAATATAATTTTTTATATAGTATCATGATTATTGCCGGAGATGATCTTTAAAAAAAAAATTATTGCCGGAGATGCAAGATTAGGGTTTCTTTTTCCTGTCGGTGATGGATGATGTTAAAAGCTAGCAGTGCACAACGCACCAAATTGTCCTCTCTTGCACCAAAATAATTTTGAATTCTTATACCAGAAATCACGTTGAGTGAGACCCACAAAATACCAAACCGAGCCGAAGAAGGGTCCCCGAAGGTGAATATCTCCATTTTTTTTTTTTCTCTGTACACGGTTAGTGGTAATCATATTTTAATTTGCTTACGTTACACACCCTTCATACATGCCTCAAGTCAAAAGTTGAACCTTCCTAGTACCAGTACAGCAGGAATAGAAAAACACTGAGAATGAAAAATGCCGCAACTCAGACCGTGATCTGTAGTTTATTTGTAATCTACCTCATGAGAATCTTTAGGAGGGTCTCCTAGAATAACAAAAGTAAGATAATTAATTATATATTGTTTAGATGTTTTAATTTGATTATTTAAGCCTGTAACTTTGGTTATTAAAAATTATTTAAGTCACGGCTAATTAAAGTTGTCACCACAACTATATCAAATTTAATGATTGATATTGAATTTAAGTCTTAAATATACATCTATATTAAATAATCAAAAGAAATAAAAATTGATTCATTCATTCCGTGGGTACATGAAAAATATTTTATTGATTTTTTTTTATTTTGATGATATTTATACCTCACAAAATTAGCCTCGTACTTTTGATTATTATTATTATTATTATTATTATTATTATTATTATTATTATAAGATATTTATTGCTTATAGTAATTCTACATATAATCTCTAAATAAAATAAATATAAGTCCACTGCAAAATAATACAAAATATTAAATAAATAGATTTTATTATACTTATGACATTTATTTTAATTTTTAAAAACTAACAATAATAATTAATGAATAAATAATATATACATTAGCAATGTAAAATTTGTTGACATTGTTATTAAATAACAAACTATTATCTATGATAAATTTATTCATTTTTATAATGATTACGTTTAAAGTTATATTAAAGATAATTTATATTAATTAAAAATGTAAAATAATTAAAAGAAAAATTAAAAATAAAAATAAATTTGAATTGATAGACATGGATATAAAACAATCATCGTTTACTTTGTGGATAGAGTTATATTTAAAAGACAATACAAAACACCTTTATATTGTATACATGTATTATTTATTTAATATATATTTTATCACATTAATTTTATTACATTCTTTTTTTTAAATTGAATTATGAATTTTATAAAATACATAAAAAATGTAAATATTTTATATTATAATTTCAAATAGACATATATAATAAATTAAATAAATTTTATAATAATTACTTTATATAGTTGAAAATATTAAAATCATATCTGAAATGATTTCTGGATTGAAAGTATATAAGTATAAAATCTATTATCTCATGACGTGTCATTTTTTTTTCTTCTTTTCTATCTCTTCCCATTATTCCAATTATCACAACTTTAACCATTAGTCAACTAAAAAAAAAAAACTTACAATTAGTATAGCGGGGAGTCTCCTCCACTGTACTAATGTCTGCAACTCCAGAAATCTTTGCATTTCCACATCATCAAATTTTGCATCCATATCTGAACAAATCGAGAATAAATTTTTATTATATTAATTCATTTTTCTTTCTTTCTCTCTACAGCCTCCCAAGGAGAAGGAAATCAACATATATCCGGAAATTAACACAAATAAATAATAGGAGTAGTATATAATTATATAATACAATAAGAAAACCAAGAACGAAATGAAAAAAATTAATCTAGAGAAAAAGAAAAAAAAAATAGAGACCCAAAGACTCAAAGCCATAGAGCCCCTGCTTCTTTGAGAATTGGAACCAATTCCCCTGAAATATGAGTAGCCATTACACGATCCAATCCCCCAAACAATTTGCCACCAATAAAAACCGCTGGAAATTGCATCTTATTCCCTCCATTATTGGCACCCACAATTGCTTCCAATTCTCTAACAACACCCACTTCATCACTCTCCTCCACCTCGTGCACCGCAGGGTTCACCCCAAGACCCAACAGCAATCGCTTCACGACATGGCTCATGCAACAACCACGCCTAGCGAAGACTATAATCGCGTTCTCTAAGACCATGTTGGGTACCATTTTGGAGGAAGCAAAGAAAGGATTATTACTATGGATGTTGTTATTCGGTTCCGAACCAATATCGTCTTTTAGGGATAATCCCGTTCGAGACACTGTAGAATTTGTTAATGTGTGTGGGCTAATTGTGAAGTGAGTGGTGGTGGTGGAGGTGTGTGTGATGAGAGGTTGCCATGACCTATAAGGAATTGCTTGTTGCATGGTGTTTTAATTTTTTTTTTGAGTGAATGAATGATTGGTTGAGAGAGAGAGAGAGAGAGAGGGAAGAAGAGGTGTGTGTGTTTGTGTGGCTTGAGGTTGTTGGATTTTGGTTACGGGGGGTGAATATAAATGGGGGAAGGGGAGAGTGGGGGGTGAGTGGTTGATGATTTGAAAGGGTCATTAACTCGATCGTAAAGTCAACTGCAAATAAATAAGGCGTATTTTATTTTAATTTTTGTATACTTTCCTAAGTTTCTATGATTACGCGGTGTTATTTGGTCATCTTACGTTTTAGGTTTTGTCACTTCCGATTTTTCTTTTTCTTTCTACGTTCCTTGCTTTCGGACGGCCATCTCATCACACTTGGCACTTGTTATATACATCCCACTTTTTAAACACTGCGGAGCTAGTGTTCGACTACATTTGCTGCAACTTTTTTCCCACATTATTTCATATCTATAGATTTTACTGTGATCTAAATAACTAGTTAGATTTAGTATTACGGCTGGGGTTAATCATTAATATAAGTAATGTTCATATTTAAGTTTTCCTTTTTTTTTTCTTATGGTAAACAGGGGCTACTGTCCAAAGCAAACAAATTGCTTTTAATAGAAATTATTTATAAGAACAAAACACTTTGAAAAAATATATGATATACTTTTGATATCTGAGAAAAAAAGAAAATGCGATTGAGACAATAATATTTTAAGCCAATTGTACTTAAATCAACGGGAAGAGAATGAAAATAAATTTTTTAAAATAAAATAAAATAATTCGTTCAATGGAAATAAATAAAGCTCCTATATTATATGTAAAGAAAAGCTGCTAGAATTCAAAAGCCTAATTTATTTTAGTATGTTATTAGTAATTATTATTTATTATTTTTTAGTAACTTATTTCTATCAGAGAATTTATGATCATTCTTAATAGGATTTTTCTTTATTTATAATTTTTATTCATTAAATTCGAATTTTAATATTTTATTTTAAAAAATTAAGTTAAATATCACTTAAATGAATGATTTATTTGTTCAATTTAGCTAGTTTAGTTAATAAATAATATTTAAAGAGGATAAATGTTAGTCTGACAATTAACAAAATATTGTTTTCATAAGAGAAGAAAGAAAGCGAACACGAATTGAAATTCTCAGGGGATAATAATAAAAAAAAGGAAATGTGCGAACACGACAAGTGCGCAGCGAGACACACGTTATCAAAGGAAAGAGACTACGTAAGCGTCATAGGCCTCGTGGCATGACATAAGGGTGCGGGCCCCACCATGTGGCGAGGATTAAGCTCTATCCCCCAATGACGTCACCTGTTGTTGCCCACCATCCTAGCATTGTCGTGCGAGAAATTATTATTGCTTGTTAATATATATATATATATATATATATATATATATATTAATTTTTTATAAAATAAGTTCAAGTATTCTTTATAAAAATTAATTTTTTTTATTTGAATAATTTTTTTATTATAATAGATAAAAAAATTCTTTAAATATATGATGCATTAAAAATTCAAATTTTACAATATTAATTAAATTGAAATAACTAAGTTCCACTTAATCTACATAGGGTAGTACTTAAGCCTATTTTATAATAAAAAATATTTTCCATTTTAATAATTTATTTAAGACTATACCTTAAAATTTTAAAATAATTAATCACTTAGTTTTGTTAAATTATTTGTAATTTTTTTATATCTTTTGCTTTCTATTTACCATTTTACCTTTCTATATTTCATAAACTCTTATTTTTCAAAAAAATATTATTATAAATAATTAATACAATCTTCAATTTTAAACTGAACGTAAAATTTCTTAAAATACAAAATAAAAAGGAAGAGGAGTAATAGGAAATAAAAAGAAGATATTTCAACATTCAAACTTTTTATTAATCTATTTTGATATTCCAGCATTTTTAACTTAAGAAATTTTTAGAAGTTTAATTTAACTGTAAAATATATCAAAAATACAAAGTTTTAAATTAAATATTATAAATAATTTATTATATTATTAGTATTAATATTTTTATCTATAATTTACAAAATAATTTATCATAAAATAAAAAATAAAAAATAGTCAATTATTTTTTATTTTTTATCTTAATCTTCTAATTTATCAACGAAAAAAACCTTGATTAAAACAGAATGTAACTAAAAAATAAATAAAATCTGATCACTTTTTTTTTTTATCAATAATCAAATTCAAATATTATTTAAGTTTAATTTCGATATACTAATTACGGTTTGTATTGAATTGCTTTGGTTAATTATTAAATAATAAGATTTTGCTCTATGACAGCTTTTGTTCTTTATGGCATGGAGTCAGCGAACCAGTGCCACGTAACCAAGAAACGTTATTGGTGATGACATCAGCGTGGATAAACCTTAAGTGGGGGTGGGGCCCACACGGGACAAGCATGCCCCAAGAACTGTGGTGGCGGAAGCTTCGTTCTCGAAGGATAACCCAGCGCCACGTGACACGTGTTTAACATTACTATATCCACCACCTCGTTCGAGGACCCTGCAGATATCTCTAGTCTCAGCAATAAATTTTCTGACGTGTGCTTTGTTTTCTTGATAGATATATTTGTAAAGAATAAGATAAACACAGAAAAACCTTCATGTCACGGGTACCTTTCAACATTCGTAAAAAATAGTATTTTATAGGTTTTATATATCTGCTTACGCAATATAATTGTGTTAATAGAATTAAATCAATATCATTAATATGTTATTATTTAATAATACTTTTGTTAGAGAGAAAATTGTTGTTTGAGTCTTTTTCCCCGTTGGTTATCATAAAAAAGAGAAGAAAGGAAGAAAAATTTGGTTGCGTAGAATTGTGAAAATTTTTTAATTTTAATGTAGATCTTAGATTTTTT
Organism: Glycine tomentella; assembly: GCA_007407185.1. NCBI lineage: Eukaryota > Viridiplantae > Streptophyta > Magnoliopsida > Fabales > Fabaceae > Glycine > Glycine tomentella. The sequence continues at coordinate 245,662 of PYAF01002944.1, read as the reverse complement.
TATTTTTTAATAATTTTATTTACTAAACAACTTAAATTAAAATATCTCTTTTCTATTTTATTTCATTCTATTATTATTTGGCAGCTATGATTGAAATAGGTTAAAAGGAAACACAAAGGAGAAAGATATTTCCTAAATGAAAACTTAAGAAATTATGTGATTTGATTAAAAATATTAACTTGGGATACATAGATACATAAAAAAATCATTTTTTATAAGGACTCGTCCATTTATGGTTATTAATTCGTACTCAATTTTTTAAGGATTTTCTCGTACTAAATATCATTATTCTTTTTTAAAACCACTAGGAAATATTTCCTACCTAAATTAGAATGAAATGGTTGAGAAATATTTTATTTTAAAAATCATTATATATATATATATTTAAATATCAAATAATTTTATGTTAAGAAAGTATTAAATTAAAATATTATGTTTTTAATTATCATAAAAATATTTTAATTTTTCTGAGGATTTTAATTTATAATTTTGTTTATGAAATAAAATTTTAAAAATGTAAAGTTCACAGATTTTTTATTCATTCGATAAAGAGACTTTGATTAAAATTTCCTTATCTTTCTCTTATTTTTCTCTACTTTCAAAAAAGTAGAAGGAATTAGTTTTTCTGTATACTTTTTTTCCCGTTTTACTTTTACTTTGTCTTATACACAAATAGAGCTAGTACGTACGTCTATCAAAAAGTTATTAGTATGAATGATATTGAATTTAATATTTTTAAATAAGATCTCATATTTAAATTTTATAAATATAAAATATAATAAAAAAATCATTAAAAATATCAATCAATCAAGTTATTCAACAGAAACTAGTCTTCAACTAAATTGATCAATACTTCGCTTGTCGTTGAGTTCCCAAAAAATAAAAGAGCTATACCTCCCGAGGTAGCGTAAGAGAAACGTAGAAATACTTTTTGAAGTATTGGTTGATATATACAGTTTGTAGCATAGACAACGCATCAAGAATCAATCTTATGGTTTCTCCAATATTTTGCATTTAGATTTCAGGTAATTCCCAGTCAACCTCTTACATATTGTTTTGATCAAAGGAAAGCAAAGAACAAAGAAAATTTTGAAATTTGCATTAGAGAAAATATTTAGAAAATTATAATTTTAAAAAATATTTAGTTTTCTATTCAATTAAACACAAAAAGTCTCAATTTTCAAAAGTCATTAGACATTTGACACCGTCAATTGAAAATTTTAACTATTATTACTAGTGGTTTAGGTACTTTGTATGAGACTCTGAGTTAAATTTTATTATCGTCATTCTACATAAAAAAATATAAAAAATCAATTACGTCAGGTTATATGTCAATAATTGAAGAGTAATATAATACATTGAAATTACTTTACACGTTATTCAACGATTACACGGAGATTACTTTGACCAATTGACATTTATGTAGGATTTGTAAGTTTCAATATTGTTCATATATGATTGAATATCAAAATTCATTTTTATTGTACTCTTGTTAATTCCATCATGATTTATGAAGATATGATTAAAACTATCCAAAATAAAAAACTTGAGAGTACCTGACTTTCAAAATAAAAATAACAATATATATATAAATTACGTCAATAATCAATTTTAAACTATGAAGTGGAATCATCTCCATAGTATGAAATTGATTATTAAACATAATATGATCAAAGCAAAAGCTCGAGAGAGACATCTAGTAACAACTAAAAGCCTTTGTCAGAACTTAGATTTGTTGTTGGTTATGATTTACGTTGGTACCTCAAATCAGTTAGTGATGTTTTATTGAAAAATTAAATGTGTGCCTTTTAGTTAAGACGACAATTACTAGTTATTCCTCTTCTAGGCACTTACCACGACAACTATTAAGAACTTAACGTTCTTGGGAGCTAGGGAAAATAGTCCTAATAATATGTCTCACCCTTATTGGTCGAAAGGCTAATGGATTTTGGCAAAAGTTATCTCTTGAAAAACTTAATTGGAGCATGTAAGATTTTGAGCAAAGGTCTTGAACTTAAGATCTGATATTTACTAGATCTATTAATAAAGAAGTATTTCCAACATGGAAAATTAATTTTTGTAGAATAATCTTTAAGATATGTACAATGTTCAAAAAAGAATAATTTCTCCTCTCCCCTTTTTCTTCCTAAGATCTCAAAATGAGATCTATCATTAAAGAAAAAAAATGGGAGAAATCTTGAGAAATTTTCAATCCTACGTAACACTGAGATCTACCAAAAAGTGATTTAAAATCCCAATTTAAAATCTATAACTAAAGATGATCTTAAGAAAATAACACTAGAGATGACAAGCATCACACTTTCACATATTTAATTGCACACTACAAAAAAATCCATAATTTATGGCAATTAAAAAATCATTTCTAATGGCTCAAAATTACCACAAAATGTATTTCTAATGGTTAGAATCAACTATTAGGAGTACCGTCAGAAACAACTTGTAGCGATTTTTAAATGAACATTGGTAAATCCATCAGAAAATTTGTGACGATCTAAAACTATCACAAAGTTAATCTTTCGCTTTTTTTATTTTCGCGTTTTTTCTTGTTGTGGCAGTTATAAAACAGCCACAAAATTCAATTTTTCATTTTTTTGCTAGAAACAATATTTTTTTTGATAAAAAAAAATTTATATTAATCTTTCTCTAGTTTTAATCATTTCCATTAGTTATATAATTATTTTCATTCCTATTTGATTCAGTATAAAATTTGAGATAATGTATTAAATTTCTATTCTCTCAAATTTCAATACTATCATAATTATTGTAATTATTAATATTATCTTGTTGTATAATTTTTCTTTCTTATTTATTCTTATTCACACCATAATCTTCAAAATGATTCATTTTATCCTATAATTATACTTTGCACCAATTAGTCAATTACATATTTGATTGAATTAGAATTGCAATTAAAAATATCAAACATAATTTCAACATGCATAAAACTTTAGTATAATAACAAGATCCAAGTTGACACAATGTGCATGCATAATGTGTTCAAGTAAATCCAATGAGTCAAACCATTGAAAGTTTGAAACATATATTACATCCAAAATAATATATATCAAAAGGTATTAAGCAACATATGTCAAGTTGCATGGAAATTACTATCTAATGATGATCCTCCTCTTGGTGTTGGCCTATCTTGTCCACTTCCTTCATCCTATGAAATAAAAATCATATTTTGTCAAGTGTTAATAGTATATTAAATTCAACACAAGAAAAGAAGTACTTACAATTACATTACTAGTGTTATGACCAAACATAGCACCCAACTCAAAAGGAATATGCCCTTCCTTCATTTGGATATATGCAAGCATGACATATTTTAATGTCTTGACATTTTTTTTAGAAGTTGTCAATTTGTCCCTTAAAAAGTAACCTCCTCTTTCAATTTAGAGCTCTCGACTGAATCAGAATTTGAAAAAACTAGACCCTGAACCACTAAAGCTTGTGGTGGACCAAAATGCATCAGTGTGAAGGCCTCCTAGACCTAAGAAACACACACGCCCAATATGATCCTTTCCCAGTACTTTACCTACACTAGCATTAGCTGAAATTTATGCAAAGTTGTCACTTTGACTCATTTCTTATGTAATCTTGTCCTATAAATTAGAAAAAACTTTCAGCATATTCATAAAACAGTAGCTCAAGCAGTGAATGAAAACCATGATGGAAAAAGGGCCTATGCAAGCAATATCTATGCACATTGTATGCTGCAATAATAACAACCAGATGTCTTAAATCTATAGTAACAACTCTCCCTTCACTACCCAAAACCCCATTAATACCAATAGCAAGAGCACTACTTCCAGTACATCCCCAAATCAGCCCAAACACCCTTTGCATAGCAATTTTCTACCTCACACCAATATCCATACTAACTATGAGTTTCACAATGTTCGAAAAGAGTGACTACTTTTCACTCATTTGGACAAGAGAGAAAAAAAATACTAGCTCTAATTGCTCCATGTTTTGCTATCACATTTGATTGCTTGGAGCTAGGTGTTAGGAAGATTGAAAGTTTAACCCCACACCATTGGCAACCATATGTATCAGTAAATTAAGACTCAATAAGTAGCATTAATTAGTGGTTCATAGATCTAATATGTTATTACGTAGGCTAATTAACTAGCCATTTTCCCTTCTCCCTTAATCAGGCTAGACATATTTTCAGACAACAAATAACTAGTTATATAATATAAATGATAGCTTTTCAAGCACTTGACTTCTTGATTCAGAAATTACTCATAAGTTTTTATGCATTTCTAGTTAACATCACTACAATTTATATTACAGTCAATTTACGTATCAAGCATAAGCCAAAGCTTCCCATCATATATCCTTTGGTCTCCTTGTGAAATATGGCAACAAAAAGTTCCATCTTACGACCAAAGTAAAGCACCAAAGGCATGGGTATGCCTCAACATATCCTGATTTTGAAAAGTTCACATATTCCTCTTCAATTACTTTTGTTTGGTACTATTACACAACACACATAATTCAAGTAAAAAGTACTCCAAATCCATGGTCATGGAAAGTATAAGTACAGGTACACAAACAGCTTCAACAAAACTAATTATGGACACATTCAGCCAGAGAAGTTATTCATTTAGGAAAAAAATGAAAACTTAGTTTTTAGTGTATTCCTTTTCTATTTGATCAATATCTTGTTGGGGCAATAAGCTCAAGAACAAAACTTGTACAATGCAACAATTCCTATTCTAACTCCATGGAAATTAAAAGAACTTGCAAATCAAACGTGTACTTACATCATTCAGCAGCATGTTGTTGTCGTAAAAACCAAAGTTAGGTGAAATCTGCAATAGAGTAATAAGATATTAGTTCATATAGAGAAGAGTAATTTTGTGAGAGGAAACAACAAGATTGAAGGAAGTCATTGTTCAATCAGGACAACTTACACCATCTTAGAAACCTACTTTGCCACTAACTAAAATATAAATACATCACATTGTAAAACTCTGAAAATTCATAATAGAATCAAATATTAATTAAATAGATGTTTGAGTATATCTAAATTATGCAAAGCAGGCATTCTTACAGCCTTTGAGAAACCCCTCTATTTCCTCCACTCTGCTTGAATCCCATGGTTTACATCCCCTTCTATTTCCTTGTCATGTTTTGTATGATTGACCCAAGATACTTAAACCATGTGACTTGTGGTAAGGTATGTTTCTATTTTTCACCTATAAGCTATGATTGATGCACTTGCCAAAATTACATTCCATATAATCTATCCTATGCTACTTAAGCCATCTGCTTCCACAACTTTTCTCCACGTCTAACTTGTCATTTATTCCCTCTCTTGACTCCAACTAGGACTATGTAAGTCTATGATATATTTAGATGTAATACACGAAAATTTAATACAAATATTTTGATGATTACAAATATTTTGATATATTACTTGGCCATTATAAATGAAGCAACTTGAAAAATAAATTTATATGATTAATATTTAAAAGTTAGAACATACAAGTTTTCCAAAATAGACTATTCTTGAAATGGACATATTTAATCATATAAAACAAAATGTATTTCAAAATAATGAATAAAAATGAATTCCAAGTCTCTGCTCTGTTATTCCTACAACAGATACTGAATAAAAATGTGCATTTCTTTTTCTGCTAAATGTTAGCATGTGTGCTATTTGTTTACACCATATCTAATCTAATTGATAAGTATGGTATAAACTTCAAATTCCACAATCCTCATAAATTTCCTTCTACTGTTGTACAACTTCTCGTGTAACCATACAAATACCACGACATCATTCGTTGAAAACCAAACTTTCTCAAAATTAACCAATTAATTAAGAAGCATTAAACTCTAAACAAAATACATGGTAGACAACAATGTAGGCTCATCAAGCTGACAATAATAATCATTTATGAGAGAAAATAGCAGCAGCATGTGAATTACTAATTCAGACGAATAGTGCAAAAATGATAATGTTCAATTATAGAAGGCATATTATTAGGACCCTAAACATCATAATGTAGAATAGGAAATGAAGACAACTCTATTTGTTGATACTTTCAGGAAAGCATATATTAACAAAATAGAGATAAGAGACTACGCAATAGAACACAATGAAACAAAACAAAGTTGCGTGAACACTTCCAAATTCGTGAGAAAAAGTGTAGTGTCAATGATTCCAAATCTGCAAGAAAGAGAATATGAGCATATTGGGTACAAAACTATATTAGAGTTTGTAAATCACATTGAGAATAGAAAAGAGCGATCAACCCTAAATCGAAAATGTAAGACCCTAGCGAGACTTCACAAGAGATTGAGAATCCACCATGTTTCGGTGCTATGAAGAACATCGAACCCTAAATGAGAGCTGGAGTTTGGGTGTAGCAAAGGGTCTACACTATTGAGTTGCAATTTAAAAATAATAATAATATATTGTAAAGCCTGTTGAAATAAAATTAAAAAATTATACTTAAAATTTTTAAATTGGTGACCAGTAAAATTATTACTCTATTACTGTTAAATGACACGAATAATATAATTTGGTGGTGGTCATTAGCTTTTTGTAAAAAAATTATAACATTTGTGGCAGTTTATTGAGATCGCCACAAAACAACCTCTGGAAAAACATTATTTTTTTTTGTAGTGACATCTAGTAATATTCAATGTGTTAGATCTTTTTAGTTAGTGTTTTGTCGTCAATTAGGTTTCTAAAATTTGTGTCATGAACTATAGCTAAGATGTAGAGGGTTTTGTCAAGTGATAAACAATATAGTTGTGGTGTTAAGAACCTTTTTCTTGTAGATTTAACTGTTTATGATAATATACCAGGGGCTTCTTGAATAATTATTTTTGTTTCCTTTCATCTTTTTGAAGTGTTCTTTTGTCCATGTAAAGATTTAGAAACATATTTGGGTAAGCTTCTTTAGAAGGACTTCTAGGGAAAAAAATAAGAAGAAAAAAAATGAAATAAACATTTTCATAAGTTAAAATGAGTTCTTCATTAGTTAATTCGTAAATGTCCTTTTATCTTTTAGAGAATTTATATGAGAGAACTTTTATAAATTATTTAATGATTAGTTAATGAAGAACTCATTTTACCTTGTGGAGAAATTCATCTCATTTTTTAATTTTTATTTATATTTCTCTAAAAAGTGCTTCTAAAAACGTTAACCCAAATAGGCCTTAACTATAATGGTTATGTTGGGTGTGACTAGACTCTTATGAATGCCATACCAATTATTCCTAGGTTTCTTGGTGCTTATGGTAAAATGTTGGCTTGAATGTTTTGTTCTTTGCAATATATATGTTGGAAAGTTACCGTATTGAATATATAACACCTTTTAACTTTTGCCCAGTTTTCTTGTAATATTGACTTTCTACCTTGCTATTAATTTGTCCTTTATTTGAGACAAAGAATCGGGAGTCGCTACATAGGGTTATGGAGGCCCTAGTTTTTTTTTTGTCTATTTTTGGTCTTTTTAAATAGGACTATATACTTGGCTTAGTTATTGAAGGTTGTGAAATTAAATCGGAGGGATTTCCCCCATACCAATCATTCTTCACTCTTTAGCAATACCTCGATTCTAATTGCTTTGATATTTGGGGAACCATGTACATAACTTGTATAGATATTATCGGTGGCATTCCTCAATAGTCCAAGATATTTCCATTACAGTTAATTAAAGCTTATGCCTTGATGATGGATCTTGACTTAAAGGGTATGTCATGTTCACACAACCATTGTTTATGTCATCATTCTCCCTACTACATTAGGCTTGCATAGGATAATCTTGAAAGGAATGTTAGTTTTGACCATGATATAGTGTGGCTATAAGTATTGGAGTAGACATTATTTTGCTAAAAATCTAAGCCAAAATAGGTATTTTTTGCTTGATCTCTTCTTTCATTGAGACAGATATAAGTCTATAGTTTCTTTTGGATAAGGTTTCATTAGGATAAGGGGCATGTGAGGAAAATTTTAAGATCCTGAAAAGTAATTTCATTTTCCTTTATCTATTTGAAGTTTTTCTTCTTCTTAAGTACCTAGTAATTAAAAAGGGTGGCATGTGTGTTGCATGCCACACAATGGGTAAGCACAATGAGCCATCCGTTTATTTTTCGCACCTCTTTCAATGATGTTGAGCTATTCGTCTCCAAAATGGCTTTAAACTTCTCCAAGTTAGCTTTTATTCCTTTATTGCTTAACATGAACCCTGAAAATCTACTAGTTGGAACTTTAAAGGAATATTTAAAAGGTTAAGACACATGTTATGGTGTTTGAATTATATCAAGATCGAGACCTTCTCTAAGTTATATGTGTGGTCTCTTTCTTATGGGGTTTTGGTGATGATATCATCCACGTATACATCAATAATGTCCTTTATGAGTCCTTTGAAGACTTTTGTCATTGTCAATTGATAAGTATATTTGGTGTTTTTCATCTCAAAAGGCTTTGTTTTATAATAAGCCCTTTTTACGTAAAAGAGATTGTTTTCTCATCTCTTATTTGCATGAATGAATTTGTAGCTAGCTTGACCAAAAGCTAATGGTAGTAAAAATCATGATCTGTCATAGTCATGCTAGCAACAACCCATGCAAATAAGTCTTGATTTTTTTAACAACAATTCTTTTAATTGCACCATGAAATCATCATGTAGATATGCTCCTATTTTGGCCACATTCTCTAGTACATTCTTTAGGAGGCATATGTTTTACGAAAACTAATTTCCACAATGTATAACAAAAATTGCATTACAAAAAGTAAATTTCCCAAAAAGAATGCTTTTGTAAAAAATAACAACAACCATGTGATGAGTAAAGAGATCATTGTAGATATCATCTCCCTTGGGAATGACTAGGACCTCTTGCGGCTTATCTTGTAAGGTATGGCCATGATGGGATAGAGATAACCATGCACACATCATTCCAATCATTGCAAAACTTGGTTGATGTTTGAAAGTGGTGTTCTTTGATGGGGCTATTTCTCTTGCACCTGAACTTGCAGGAGGTCAATGAAGTCATCTTTGATATCAACTTGGTAGAAGGATACAATTTGACTTTGACATTTCCTTTTTTAGAGGTTGGGGCAATTATGGTGTTGGCTAGTTAGCCGCCACTAGAGGTAGAGGACTTATTATAGTGATGTAGGTTGAGTAACCCACCACAATTGGCTAAATGTTACTTAATATTAATGGATGGTCATAACATGTAGTCATTTTCATGATTTTCCAGTCCTTGTGTATTTTCTCTACACACTGCATAACATAACTACATGATATGTTGACCAAATGACAACTGGATCCATTTTATAATATCAAATATCATGTAAGTACCAAGGGGTCTTGCTCTGTTAATTGTCAAGATGCATGAATTGTCATAAACTCTTTGGTATCTACCTATCTTTGATTCCCACGAAGAAAAAAAATACACCATATGGGTACCTCTTTCAACTTAGTCATACTATATATAATAACTCAAATTTTAAAAATATGACTTGTCTAATCTAAGTCAAATAAGCTATTAATTGTATGAATGCATGAAAAATCAACTACAGAAAATCATAACTGGAAAATAAGCTAGTTCTAAGTTCTAACAAGTTGACTTTTAAGTTGTTTCATTACCAATCCTCTAATGGCCTAAGGTTATAGAAACTTAATACTTGGCATGCATGAGATAGATTAGTCATTGATAAAATTAATTAATTTTGGAATATAAGCTAGCTACAGCTAGAACATATTGAAGTCAAAGAGAGATAGATGAGCGAGAGAGGGTAATTGTGTGAGGGAGACAGAGAAAGGGAGAGGGAGATGAAGAGAGAATGAAGTAGGATGAAAGACAAACAGGAAATGAGGATTGAGAGATAAAGCAAACATCTCAACCTTCTTCTTTTCAAGGTTTCTTGAAGCTTATAGTGAAGAGGATCTTTGGAGTGTATTTGGGAAATGTGGAAAAGTTTGGGAAATCTTTATAGCAAAGAGGCAAAACAATGGAGGACAAAGATTTGGATTTGTAAGGTACATAGGGGCACAAGGCGAGAGGGCATTGGAGCAACAAACTGGATAAGATAAAGATTGAAAACACCAAAATGTTTGTTAATATACCTAACAAAAGATACATAGGCAAAAGAGCGATGGTAGAAAAAGAAGAAGTCAAATTTGAAGGAAGGAAAACAAGTTCTTCCCGGGATGGCAAATGGAATACAAAGGTCAGTATGGCTTTTATGTGCAAGAAGTTAAAATTTTTTGGGGAAAGACAAACCTATCGTAGTGAGAAAAACAGAATAGAAAATTACAACAAAATGAGTCATGGGCATACATAACCATCACAGTGGCAAAAAAGGATAAGAAATGGCTTGATAATTCCTAGGTAGGCCATCTAAGGGACCTTCGTATGTATGACAAGGTGATAGAGGTGATTCATTCGGAGGGAGTGGGGGAGATAAGGCTGAGGTATATAGGGGATGATATGGTGCTAATCTCAAGGGTTGATGAAAAGTGCTAAATGGGAACTTCAAGATTGAAAAGGGAACTAAAGATCTGATGTCAATTTTCCATTCAATATACAAGTGGAACCGACAACAATGACCACAAACAAACTAGTGTAGGTATTGTGTTATAGTGTACCTCTACACGCTTGGGATGAAGGAAGCTTGTCGAAGATTGGAGGTATGGTCAACAACTATGTTTCGCTAGATGAAGATACGAAAGAAAGGAACAAGATTGATTATGCTCGACTTATCATTAAGACTTCATCGCCTCATATGATCACAATATGTGTAAAGGTAAGAATCGATGATGTGGAGTACCCTATTAGAATTCTTAAGGAAGACAACAAAAGGAATAACAAATGCAAATGCGGGGAATGAAGGTTTAGAATCTCAACTATGATGGGTCCTTAAGGGCAAGTGACATAACAATGGACTTAGAGTTCGGTAACTCAAAAAGCAAGGATGAAGTGGAGGAAAGAGTGTCAGATGGAGAACATAGAAGAAACAACGAAGGTGATAATTTATGGTGACCAGAGAGTGACGATGCGATAGTTAATGGCCTAGAGGGTAATGGAAGCAATATCTGAAACGACCCGCCTTGTCGCTACGATATCACTACTCTAAACGTGTAATTTCAATTTTTAATGAAAACTTCATTAATTTGATTATGAAAATGAAAGCAAATTTTTCGTAATACTACACTCACCAAACAACACACAGATGCGTAAATAAATAAATATACATGTATATAAATTGAATCATTATATTTCATTCACATGTTAGAACATAGTTTAGTTTTTACATATATCTAAGCTTGGAATTTACATGCCCAACCAAAAAGAATCAAGGAACCAACTAAGAAAGAGTTGATAACAAAACACAACTCTTTTTCAAAACGAATTCCAATGTCATCACGTCAGCTTGGCGGCTCCAACAAAAAGGATTTCCCTCCAACGTCAACTACTTCTGCTCATCTACTCCCACGAACGAAAGTTCATGATCATCACAGGTACCAACCACACGATACAAAATTGCAAGGGTGAGTTTATTATACAAGATTAACAAATACCAGATGACAATGATTAGCAAGAAAACAATGATAATAATAACCACAATCACTCTCAATAATCAATCAATTCAACATATGTTCAACAAACTAGTCATCAACTTTTTTCACAATTTAAATCAATTATGCTCAAAACGATGCATGCACCTAACTCAACTCTCAAATGCAATGTGGTACCATTCTTCAGAATATAGCCCAAGCGTGCCCACATAATACTCTCACTTAGGAAAATGATTAAATAGTTTGTTGAGGTCACCCTGTCGTGCACTGACCACTCCCCCCCATGGTGATCAGCCCGAGTCACAAGAGAGTTCCAAACCAAGTGGCATGCCCCTAAGTACCTGCATTTTTATCCTTAGAAAAACCACAAGTACGTACTGCCTTTATTCTATTTCCATGCAAATATGAAATATGAAACATGGGTCCATCAATGCACTGACCGTGGATAGTTAACAATTCTAAGCAATCTCTTTCTCTCTCCAGGGATGCTTAAAATTCTTAAACTCATCATCTTCCCTCCTAGGGATATCCAACAAGTCACTGCACCCCCCATGTACATGCACAACATACATCCATCATGATGACATCATCAACATCAACATCATCTCTCATCTATGTCATCATCAACATCAATATCATCTCAATCTCAAATCATCAAACATCATTTCATTTCAATATCATCATAAACATCAATATCATCTCATGTTAATATAATCATCAACATTATCTCTTATTAATATAATCATCAATATAATCTTATTTCAATATCATTAACATCCCAAGCAATCACATTCCACATATATACATATAACACATGCCTGAGATTCACATTCCTCTGGTCTTCAGACAACACAAATCTCATACATTCATAATCCATAATACCACGAGAATGGTATTTTAGGAAAATTCTAAATTAAAGAGGAGGACTACAATATAGAAAACAAACTCTTATGCCCATTTAAAATTTAATAAAGAATTAAATAGGATAACATATTATAAAATTTTGGGCAAAGTTTCCTCTGTAATTAAGACTTTTTCCAAAAATCCAATCATTACAACAACCACATTATTCACAGTTTTATCCATCAATAACAAAGTCATCGCATCCGATTAGTTAAAAACACAGTGTTTCTTGAAAACAAGTACACAACAGGGAGAAACATACATCAATAATAAATATATCACATCCCATTAGTTAAAAACATTTTTTTTTTAAAACCATCACACAATAGGGACAAACATGCATCCCCATAATTGGGTTCCTTGATCCCAACTATGGTATCTAAAGCTGTAAACAAATAATAAACTCCCCTCACCTATATATAAATTCTCCCATTAGCTCCTTGGGCATTGTTTTGAGATCTCAAGTTCACGTGCTTTGGCCCAAATGCAAAGTTCTACATACCAAATCGAAGACAATTTAGTATTTCAAAGACATGGTTAACATTAACATTTGGGGTCAAATATCCACTCAAATTTAAAAGGGGCTAAAATGATGTTTTGAAAATCCACATAAAAAAGATGTCATTTTGAAATTTCGATCACACCAATGTGATCGGGGCTCAACGAAGGTCACAAAAATGACATTAATTTTATAAAAAAGAAACTTTTACAACGTCACATTTTCAAAGGAAGTGTAAAAACACGCAATAACGGTACGCAAATCACAAAAGATACTAAGAGAGGTTCAAAATAACTAGAAAAACACAAGGAAACCATGGTTACCTCAAAGAAACCAAGAAAGGAGGATTGGAGACTCCGTTCTATACCGAATCCTTGAGTTGAGTTTTCAAGATTTCACTTCAATTAAAGTATTCCTCTGCGTGAAGTGGTCTGACAGCAAGCAATGGCGGCTCTTGGCGGTCACCGATGGCTGTAGGTGGTGGAAGAGGAGGTTCTAGGGTTTGGGTGAGAGTTTAGAGAGAGAGAGAGAGAAGTGAAAAATGCATTTTTTGGCGTTGCTGAACGTATTTATATGGTACAGATCTCGCTTAGTAAGCCCTGCTCGCTCAACGCAATATCCTCTTTATCTGAAATTGTGCTTAGCACACTGGTCGTGCTTAGCGGGACATCAAAAGTTGTTATTTTGCAAATCCCAATGGTCAAAATATGCAGAGAAGGGTTGTAAACCTACTGTCAACATTTGAAGGCGATCCAACGGTTAACGAATCTGAGATTGTGGTTTTACTGAAACAAGTTTTGTGTCAAACTATCAATCACACATTTCAAACATAGATCAAATAAACTTCACATAACCTAACATCTACACCAAGGAGTTTCACAAGGATAATTTACACAACACTTCAAATAATCTAAACTAATCAAATAACACAGGAAGTACATCAAACATATATTTTCAGTTATCGAAATTGCAGGGTGTTACAATATCCAACAACCAATGAGAAAGTATCCTACTTTCAGTGAATTCAAAAAGGAACAGAGCAAGGACAATGATGATAGAAACATGGCACCAAAAGGAAGTAAGAAGAGTAGCCATATTGAGCGGATAGATAGGGGGCAAAAAAGTGGTAATAGAAAACAATCATATAGAGAAAGGGAGCGATAATCTATGTGGTAAGGTTGCCAAAATGAATGATAAGACAAAGTCAAAAAAATAAAAGGCCTAAGGAGGGGGACAATGCGTGTTGGAATTGAAATGATAGAGAAAGGTCAGCTAGGGTGAGAAAAGTAGTTCTAGAAGGTAATGGTGAATAGGAAGCAAAAAATATGATAGAAGTGGAGCAAACACAATTTGAAAAGGAGAAAAGCTATGATGGGCCATAAGCAGAAAGTAGAAACAAAGGGAAAGATGGGGCAAACTTAAACAAATAGAAAAAGAGGGAGACAACATTGGGCCTATCTTGGAGCCTAGAGACAAGGTATCAAGCTCAAGAAAATCGAGGTAGGATCAAAGGTTGTTGGGTTGGGAAACAATAAAATAGCTTCACATTCTACTACTGTAAGGTAGAAAATGAATCAAAGCAGTGGTGGGAAAAGGAAAGGGACACCAGGTGGAAATCACTTAACAACATATCCTTGTGGCATGATAGTAGGAGATACGATTATGAGTACACAATTACCATTGGAAAAATAGGGAGTTTTTTGTGGCCCACTTGGAGGCTGCCCGAGTTCCTCAACTAGGTCTTAAAGATATACGAGTAATGGGAAAAGAAGAAGGAAGCAGTTGAGAATAACTACCCACACATTCAACAGTAATATTTCTAATGAGAATATAAGAATCTGCAACATAATTATCAAGATGTGTGAAATTGTCAATGAAGCTGTCAAGTTGTTAAATATATGACTACAAATGGGCTTGGCATATGAGGGGAACAAGGAAGATTTAATTAACAGGATGGTGGACATGGATGTAAGGGAAAAATAGGAGGTTGAAGAAGCCAACAAGGGGCATGGAAGGGGAAGATAAAATGGTGAGCAATAAAGCTTATGACATACTTTGTCAGAGGCATGGGGGGAGGGTCAAATGTAGGTATGTGAAAAATTTAGTGGCTAAAAAAGAAGTGCAAATGCTATGCATTCAAGAGACAAAGGGAGAAGTTATTGAAAGAGTGTTGTGCCAAAGTTTATGGAGAGAATAATATCCAGTGGGTAGCAAATCCAGCTATAAATAGAGCGGGGGGTCTCTTGTGCATTTGGAGTAAAGAAGATTTTGAGCTTCATAATTCTTTTGAAAGGCAAGGTTATCTTGGGTGGAATGTTTATGGAAGGAGAAAGACGTTATACACTACTACAGAAAAGGCCTTTTAGAATAGTTAAAATTGACTTTTTATATCGATTGTGCGGTCGTTTTAAAAAGTAATCTTATAAAAGTGATGATCTTTTTAGATTGGTTATATACGTTCTAAAACAAATAGACATTAAGGAAGACATAACATGTTCTGATGAAGTACAAGAATGTTGAACCAATCAGACTCTTGACACCCTTCTTAAGATTTGGATTGCATCCATTCCCCAACATGTGGTGTTATAAAAATAAATAAATAATATACCACATCCATATGATAGAGTAGTTAAATAGATGAACTGCTTCAAAGAAAATTTTATCAATAGCTTAATTGAAACATCCTATTAAGCCTTTCATATCTAATGTTTCCCATACCATACAAAGCTACAGATGTTGAACCTTGCAATTCATCAAAAATACAGCCTTAGGACAAAATGAGATTTTTAACTACTCCAGTTTTCTCTTCTTATATTTTCTAAATTTGGTGTGTTTTTGCATTGGCTTATTTTGTGCTCAAAAAAACTTATAATTAAAACTTTACTGAGAAAGATGGAGGGGGAAGAAAAATGCTTTCCCTGAAAGTTAAACAAAACCAAACAAGCTCACAAAGGAAAAAAAAAAAAAGGTTTCACTAAATACACTTTATCATGGTATTCACATTATTTAATCACAAACCTTCTTGATAAGAATAGGTTTGATAGTGATCTGACCAACACCAGAACCCCCAAGAACTATTTTCCCAAAGTAGTTGACTAGATAACGTGCCAAGAGAATATCGACTATAGAAAGGTTGCCTAGTCAAAATCATTCAATAAAGAGTCACATTTGTTGTACTTTAGACTTTAGAATAGCAATATACAATATAAATGTGGTAAGATATATATCAAGCTAAATTAAAAAAGGAAAGGGGACCAATTTCCTTCAAATTTAATTTAATTTTTTTATCACATGCCAGAAGGAAACCTAATAGGAAAAAGAAATAAAAATATCTTCCCCCTTTCAACAGTGTATACAAATTGCTTGTAGAAAAAAATTGTAGAAATAAGGTCTTCCTAGTGTTATAATTTAGATGTCTTAAATTTGAAGTAGGTCCAATTCAAACTCCAAATTCCAGCAAAAAGTACTCTACCATTTTCCAAGTTCTCATGGTAAATCATTAACCTCTTTTCTAATGCCTACCACCTACCAACCCCCAAGGATGGAAAAAAAAAAACAAGTCAAAATCATCGATAAGTAAAGACATCAAAACCAATAATCGATAATCTCTTCAAGTTCTTAGTCTATAAAACACACCCCTCTCCCAAATCCTAGCTATTCAAAGTTCATTTCATCTAGCACAAAAAAAACTAAAAATAAGCTTTGATAAATGACAAAGTAATAGGAACCAGTGTTGCAACTAAAACCAAAACACATTTCAATTATCAACTACCAAATTACACCATAAAGCATGTTCAACCTTCCTACACACCAAAACAATCAACCATTTCCAATAAATACATATGGATTCCCAAAACATAACATCTTTGTATCATTTTCCTTCTTAATCAAACACATTGTAAATGCAACAACAAACAAACAAACCAAGTCAAAACTAGATGAAATAAAAAGCCTTCAGACAACGAGGGAGGGAGTGCAAGGGTTCTTACCTTCGCAGAGGAAGAAGGGAGAAGGCAACAGTGGGAGGAAGAAAGGAGATGACAACAGTACGCAAGTAGAGAGTGGCGGCGCGAGACTAGAGGCATGAACATAGGGGGCTTTTTCCCCTATGTGCCAAACAAGACTTCGAGAAAGAAGAGAAACCTCGCTAACGTGAGAAATGACACTCTAACGGTGGCAACGGTTCCGCAGGAGCGATAGTGATGGCAAGGGGAAATGGAATATGAATATAGAGGTGGAGAATGTAGAGAATTTAATTCTTTCATTGATGATATGGAGGTGGAGGACAATCCTTTGGTGGGTAGAGGCTTCACATGGTATTAGAAAAGCAAAAAGCTGAATTGATAGAATTATGGTGTCACAGGAGTGGATTGAGGTATAGAGTGGGTGTACACAATTTGTGTTGGATAGAAGTGTATCCGATCATTTCTCCCTACTCCTTTTGAATGTGGTGGTAGGATGAGGGCCTAAAACATTTTAGGACCCTTGATGTGTGGTTGGAGGATAATAACTCTATTGAATTTGTGAAAGCTGAATGGAAGAAAATTGAAGTACACGGATGGGGGAAATTTGTTTTGAAAGAAAAGTTGAAAAAAATTGAAAGGGTGGGTGAAGTGGTGGAGTTGTGAAAATTATGGCAACTTGAAAAATAGAGCTTAAGTGCTAGAAAAGAATATGAGTGATTTAGATAGAAGGAAAATGTTGGGTTGATTGAAGTGGAGATTGGTAGAAGAAAAGAGTTACAACAAGATTTATGGAGGACAATGCTACAACATGAATCCTTGTTGAGACAACAATCAAGGATGAAGTGTGTCAATGAGGGAGATTAAAATTCCAAGTTTTTCCACATCATGACAAATTGGAGGAGGAAGAAAAATATGATTGAAGGCTTAAACATAGAAGGTTCATGGGTGGAGGACCCAATCCCTATTAAGAAGGAAGAAAGTAATTTTTTCAAAGGAGATTTAGTGAGGAGCATTGGAGAAGGCCACTTCTAAATGGGGTGGCTTTTAGAAGATACTTGAAGGGGATAATGAAGTGTTGATAGCTAGTTTTGAAGAAAGGCAGGTGGAAGAAGCAATATGGGAGTGTGGGAGCACAAAGAGTTAGGGGCCCGATGGTTATAATTTCAAATTCATAAAGAGTTTTTGGAGTGTTCTTAATCATGATATTATGAGATTTCTTGAGGAGTTTCATGCAAATGGTGTTTTCCCAATGGGGACAAATGCTTCTTTTGTCACCTTCATCCCAAAGGTTGTGGATCCACAAGATTTTTGTGACTTTAGGCCTATATCCTTGGTTGGATGTATGTATAAGGTGGTTGCCAAGATACTTGCAAAAAGAATCAAAGGGGTGCTTAATGATGTGATTGACTAAAGGGGCATTTTTGGGGGAGAGGTTATTGTTATATAGTGTACTTGTGGCGAATGAGATGTTAGATGAAGCTAAAAGGAAAAAAAGGCAAGTGTTTGGTGTTCAAGGTAGACTATGGGAAAGCCTACGATACGGTGTCATAACTTTTTGCTTTATATGCTATGGAGATTAGGCTTTTGTGAGAGATGGATTTAGTGGATTTGGGGGTGTCTTTCTTTCAGTTCTATTTCCATCCATGTAAATGGTAGCCCTACACCAAAATTCTCTCCTCAAAGAAGTCTTAGGCAAGGAGATCATTTGATGCCTTTTTGTTTACTATTGTTGGGGAAGGTTTGAGTTGCCTTATGAGAGAGGCCTTTTCCAAAAACCTCTTCAAAGGCTATTTTTTGGGGAGGGATAAGGTGGAAGTGAGTCTATTGCAATACGTAGACAATACTATTTTTTAGGGGGATGTGTCATATAATAATGTACTAGCTATCAAGATCATTTGAACTTGTTTTCAGATTGAAGGTTAACTTCTTCAAAAGTAGGTTTAGAGCTCAATTGTAGAGTGTTGTCTTTTCCTTTTGTATACTTGGTAATCCCAAAAGGTGGAGACGTAGAAGCTAGTGATGAGGAAGTTTTCTAAGATATTGGTTAATTGGAAGCACAAAAGTTTCTCCTTTGCAGGAAGGGTATGTCTCATTGGATGAGTTGGAAAACTTTGTGTAAACCAAAAGCACATAGAGGGTTAGGTGTTAGGGATATACATGTGTTCAATGAGTCTTTGCTAGCTAAGTAGAAGTGAAATCTCTATCATCATGGGGATACACTTTGGGGGAGGGTTCTTATTTCCAAATAGAGGGGTGGTCGAATTTAAATGACATGGGGGGAGCTTGAATCATTCAATTTGGTGGAGGGACTTGAGAGGGGTTTGTGGGAGTTGAAATATAAATAGATGGTTTGAGAGTCTTTTCTCTTGGAGAGTGGGGAGTGGGGCTGTAACAAAGTTTTGGTTAGATAGGTGGATGGGTAATGAGTGTTTGGCCCTCAAATATCCGAGGTTGTTTCTTACATCATCTCAACAAAATGCAAACATTAACCAAGTTGGTTTGGTTGTTGATAATGTATGGAAATGGAACCTCCAATGGAGAAGACACGACACGATTTTGAATGGGATGGTCTTCAATTGAGACAACTACTAGATGAATTGAATGCCTAAAATATTCAGGGGTAGGCTGTGATAAATGGTTGTGGCTGGCTGATCCAAGTGGAAAATTCACTGTAAAGTTAGCTTATGAGGCAGTGTATAGTTCAAGATTTGTATCCCAGCTAGAGGAGGTATTCATAGAGATGTGGAAGCTGAAAGTGCTGAGGAAAGTACAATGCTTTGTGTGGGGGCTTTTCTTGGATAGACAGAATTTAGGGAAGAAGCATACAAGTCCCGGAGGAGGAAGACAAGTGCCAATGGTGCAAAGAAGAAGAAGAATCAACATCACATTTGTTCAGGAACTCTAATGTGGAAAAAGATTCAATCATTCAACAAATCTTGTATTTCTCGTGGTTATGGATCAAGAACGGGGATGCAGATTTTCTTTTATCTGTTCATTGCTAACCCAGCTGCATGTTTCATATAGATATAACACGTGAGGTGTGGAGGTATTGGACTATTAGTTGGTAGGGCTGGCAAAAAAATCCATATCCATAAAATACTCTATATTCAATCCAATCTAATCCATTTTAAATCCATTTAAATGGATTAGTTTCATATCCAAATCCATTTTTTTGGATTTTAAATCTAATCCAATTAATTGGATATGGATTGGATATTTGTTTGGATTTTTAAATCTATTTTGTTTTCTAACTTTGATTGAGACTATTTTTTTGGTCGACGTCAACTAATGATGATTTTAAGCTGTCATCGTTGAGCCTACTTTTCAGTTAATTTTGGTAAGGTTTTTTAGTCAACATTGATTGAGACTATTTTTTGGCCGACATCAGTCGATGCTATTTTTTTTGCCGACGTTAGCTAGGTTTTTTTGTCGATATCTGTCGAGATTATTTTATCAACATCAAATAGGTTTTTCACTCGACGTTGGCTATGATTTTTTTTGTCGATGTCAGACGAGACAATTTTTTGGCTGACATTGGTTGAAAAAACTCATCGGCCGACATTAGCCAAAAAAACTAGTTGACGTCGGCCAAAATATTTTTCCAATTGATGCCGATCAAAAAAATCCTAATTGATGTCAACAAAAAATATCCCTAGCTAACGTCAACCAAAAGAAATAGTCATGGTTAAGGTTGATCAACAAATCCTAGTTGTTGCCAACAAAAATATAGTTTCAACAAACATCAGCAAAAAAATCTAGCTAATGTCAACAAAAAAAAAGTCGTGACGATTGTTGGCAAAAAAATATCAATGATCGACATCGGCAAAAAAAAAATCTTATCAATATTAGCCACAAAAATCCTAACCAATGTCGGCAAAAAATTAGTCACGATAGATGTTGATCGAAAAATCCCTAGTCAATGTCGGCCAAAAAATGCACTGACTAAAAATCCTGGCTGACCTCAACCAAAAGTAACCCTACCTAAGGTCGACCAAAAACATCATTGATCAATGTCAACTGAAAATGCACTGACTAATGTCAACAAAAAAAAAATAGTATTGATTGATGTCAGTCTAAAAATATCTGGACCAATATATGTCGAAATTGCTTTGGTTGAAGTATGTCAAAAATACACTAACCAATATCGATAAAAAATAGTCTTGATCAAGGTCGGTTGAAAATAGTTCTTAAATAGACAGTATTAAATTTTCACTTTTTAGCATTTAATAACTAAGATTTGTAAAAAAAAACTTATAACATTTAAATAGATATAAATTGGATATATCCAAATCCATATTCATTTAAATGGATTGGATCTTGAATCTAGATTATTTTTTAAAAAATATATATATGAATTTAAAATTCAATCCACTTGAATAGATATAAATTGAATATGGTTGGGGCATTATATGCTGTGCTAACTCATAGGCAGGGGATATCATAATAACTGCAGGGCACGTAAATACAACGGTACTGGCGGGTGCGCTATGGTTAATTTCATTAATTATAGACACACACTCAGTAATAGTGGATTTACTTGGTTACAATATATTTATGGTCAACACTGTCATAAATAGATTATAACCGATTGAAGGATATTGATTATAACCGTGGATGGACCGTGCCTTTGTAACAATTACTGGGTACATCTTATACCTAGCCTTCTTCAATACATATAATACATATTTTGCTTGTTAAAAAAATATTAAAATAAAGTGATTGGGTAAAATAATTAATAAATTGAAGTTAAGATTGAATTGTTTGGATAATATTCGAGTTTGATTCTTGACGAAAATAATTATTGGTTAGACCTATTAATTCCTTGATAAATTGGAGGGTTAGGAAAAAAAATATTAAAGTTAAAGGAGCTTTGACTTAAAAAATTTAATCATTTAGCTATTCATTGATCTCTACCTTTATCACGTCTCATATAGTAATAACTACTCGGTTTCGTTTATCATATACCCTGCACTCGAATCTTCCCATGCCCAAAATTGTGTTATATTGATGATTGATGAATGATGATAATTTGGAAATCAAGTAAACAATGTGATCTTTCATGTAAAACCCTCAATGATAACTTAAGGCTAGTCGAGCTTACGTTGCTTCGTATATACCCTAATAATTTTAAATTCAACTAAAATTTTTCCTACTTGATAAAGTTGGTACTAAAATTTCAATTCAAGTTAGGCCAATTTGAATAATATTGGTAGTTGTTGATAATTGCATTGCCGTAAGGAGTATCTAGTTATATGATATATTATCTAAGATTCAAATCACGCGTCCCTATTACCTGTCTCTTTCTCCATCACTTTAATTGAAAAGGGCCATGAATGTAAGAAAGAAAAAGTAAACAATTGAGCAAGAGAAAGTCACTACTTACAACAACAGAGATAAATTTTCTTGCTAGTGTTAATTTTCAATTCAGGGACAGAAGAAAGGATAGAGGTAAAAAGGGTAGGTGATTTGATTGATTTGACACTTTACTGGAAATTCTTGCTCCCATTGAATCATTTGTATTCATATGCATTAGGATCCAGATTCATGGATCTCTCAATTCGAGAAATAAAAATAAGATATAAGGAAGGGACTAGAGTTTTTAGAAATGTCTTAATAGACACAATTTCATTGAGATCAATATTACAAAGTCCTTATGGAATCAACTCAGGCAATTTTTCAGCATCATCTTCTTCAATTATTGAACCAATTTCTCCAATGCCCCTGCTACTTCCCACATTCTTCCAGCTGCTCCCAAATGAGATCTCACCGTCATAGGTTCCTCTGGTGATGATCTTGGGATTCTCTTCCTCATCAGTAGTTTTGATTGTTTCAGTTGTGGAGTGAATTGATATCTCTTGCTTGGTGGTTGGTGCAATGCTTTTTTCTTCCTCTCCACTTGTGATGTGAGAAGGAGGGTTTGTGAGCACTACGTTATCTGGGGTGTGCACACTATCCACTGATGCTCTAACTGAATTCTCACATTCTTTGGAATGCAAAGAATCTGAGTGTTTGCTTGAAATTGAGTTGTTTTTGCACAGAGATTGTTTAGCCCTTTTGTGCCAGTTTTTGAGCCCCTTAGAAACCCTCTCAGTGAAAATTTCTCCCCTCATGCTAGAACCCATCTGTGACATAATGATAATGTAATATAAGTTGTCATAACTCATAATCATTGATTTAAATGAACTATCTGCTTATAAGAAGATTTTAATTAAAATACATTGACATTGTAAAAACATTTTGTACTGTTATTCAATCATGAATTGTCATATAAGGTGATTACTTTAAAAAATTTATATAAGGTGATTTATAGTCAACACCATAAAATGGTTGAGCTTATAGTGTATCAAAATTAGACTCTGTTGAGAATTAGCATTAATTACAGTCCAATTTGATATAATCATTATCAAATTGAAGACAAATAACCACAAAATACCTGCACAGCTACACCTATGACAATCCTAATGCCAATGATAAAGTCCTTTTTGCCATTGACACAAAAAGGCAAAATTGAATCTATCAAATGAATGAAATGAGCATCTACATGATTTGATGTATTTTTACCTGAGTAACAAGTGCATAAAGGGGCAGTGTCACATAACCACAAAATAGCTGCACAGCTACACCCATGACAATCCTAATGCCAATGTCCTCTCTTTTTCGATTGAAGCAAGACCTTGGACCAAATTCATACTGTTGTTTGTGAGTAGAGTCAGCATAAAAAATAAACTATCTCTTGAGCACATTACTTACCCAAGTCCAGGTGAAGAATGCAAGTTGAAAGGAGTTCTGCAAAAAATCATAAAAAGGTGATATTATTAGGATGTTATGCATTAACATGTTCATTTTCTTTAAAACTAATTACATTAGACTCTTAAAATCTGTGTTATTCTATATCTCTGTAGATTACATCAATTAGGAAAGGTGTAGTGTAGTTTAAATTTCTGACATATAAAAGACATCAGATTTTACTTGTATAGAGTTTTTACATTACATTTTACTTTCCCAAACAGATTTTGCACTTTCTACACATTCAGGGACTAAATTATCACTAGCTTAAACATTCAGGGACCACATTCAGGAACCGAAATGCTCATTTACCCATTGTTATTACTTTAAGCTGTTGGAGGATGCTTGGTTATGGTGAATGATTTTAACACTTATGTATGTATGTGACAATATCTACCTGGATAAGGATGAACTTGAGTAAATGGAGAAGCCATTCAGGTCGATGAAACCAGAAATGAGCATCACTGGGTGTTACAAGTAGACTTCCTTTGATCACTGGCTTTTCCTTGCAACTATCCACACACATCTTTGTTATTATGACTTGCAGTTTTGTCCCAGCAAGCAAAGCAACCTTCAATACCGAATATGAAAGCATACAAAAGTCACACAAAAAAGGGTAGGAGAAACAGAAGAAAAATAACATTTGTACAATCAATTTAATACAATGGACAAAATTATGCGAAATAGTATAAATGTACCACAAGTGGAATAAATGGAAGCCAGTAGTAATTATAGAACTCTGCAAACAAAATGAAACCATTGTTAAGTACTAATGCTTTTGTTGCAAAAAATGTTTTCATGCCATGAAAGTATATTGATAGGTATAGAAAGGACAGGACTGGTGACAACTTGATACAACACTGCATACCATGTGCGCTAAAAAATATGAAAAGTATGGAGAAAATCCAGATCCAAATCCTGCAAGAGCATCAAAAGCTTGGGTTCATAATTTTTTGGCCTTGAAATTTAATCTTTTGTAACTATAAGAATCTGCTTTATAAATAGAGGTAGCCAAAACCGGTTGTCCACATGACTAGGAACCCTGTTTCTGATCTGACCATAGGTAGTACCAGTACCTGATTCCCATAACCTTCTCAAAATCTTCATCATAAGTGCGAGAAAGAAATTTCTTGAAGTTGAAATTGCAGCCTAAAGAAATATTAGCCTGCAATTTAAGGAAAAGAAAAGCTCTGTTTGGTGTCACAATGGAATAAGTATGTTTGACAACTTACATTATTGTAATGAGGCTCGGTCCAGAAAAGCCAAAACCTATGAAGAGTAAATTTGGTCTAAATTCTTGATGCTCGAAGAGTACCATGAATTCCTACTACTAAGGGAGTTGGTACAGAATTATAGATGATTTCACTTACTGCAATGAAACCATTTCGTAGAGTGAAGTAATCATCTTTTGAAACTGAGCCATAGAACTGCCTTATAAAGCAAACCTACATAGAACCCAATATGACTTTAGTTAGTATAGGTAAATAATTGGATGATTCAGTAGCAGTTTTTTCTTTATCCTCATTTCATCAGAATTGAAACACTGGTATCTTTTAAAAGTTCTAACTTCTAACATCAAAAAATCAGATGAAAAGAAAGACAAACTAAGAAAGTAAGAACATTTATTCAACTTGAGTTTAAACTGATTTCCTAATAAACAATTGCAGACAACCCCAATATTTTGAATAGTGAATCATCATGCATTTTTGTTTTGGTTCAAATGAATAATCATTTATAAGACTATAATTCAACTACTTGCCTTGAGGTTTTTGATGATTAAAAGGATAAAATCAAGGATTTGTTATGAATTTTTAATTGGAATAAACTGTACAGATTTTTTTTTATCATGTGATTCAATCGTGAATTACTATTTAATTAAATCATTTTGTAATAATTACTTTCAAAACCATATAACTTATATTTAGGGTGATTTCTAATAGTTGCAGTGTAAAAACTAAAAATGTTTACTACGGCAGTATATCAAAAGATTCAAAACTAAACTATTAGATTTAGTGCTTAGTAAATTGTCTTTTGCAGTTCAAAATTTTCATTCACATTCACTTACCATCCAAAGCAAAGGAGAATGATAGCTCCAGAATTTCAAATGACGCTTGCCAATCAATGTTTGACCTGTATACTGGAACCTTCTTGGATCTGTAAAGGGAAAGTTTACAGAGGAATAAAAGTAAGTAATAGTAAGTGTCAAGGTTGATTTTTATTACAAAATCTCAATACAATCTCTCTAGAATGACAAATAAATCAAAAAATTAGGTTACCATTAGCTATCTGATATTCAAGTGTTTGAGTCTCGTCCTCCCATCTTTTCCATTTTCTCATCTGTCACAGAAAATTGTAATGCCAATTGTGCATCAACCCAATAAATGGTTGTCCCAGACCTTGCATCTATCTTGTGAGCTTAGTTTGTACATTTAATTAACATGTATTTGAATACTTTGTCAACTTTAGCTCTTCGATTTTATGCCAATGTATGTTATTAACATGCTTCATCTAGCTAGGAAGAAGTGAACATAATGGGTTTTATTAGCTTTTTCCTCTGCTTTACTAGTGATTACAATTTACAAACACGTACAATGATATACTTCCTCCGGGCTCATACATAAACAAAAATATAGTATTGTATAAGGGTGTAAATGAGCCAAACTATTGTGAGCTTAACTTGTTAAATACTAGATCAAACTTGTTTGTTTAATTAAATAAAGAAACTCAAGCTTGAGATTTAACTCGATTATTTAAATGAATCAACTTCAAGTTTTACAAATTTGATATTAGTAATTTGTGAATAGCTTGTTTAAATATACCATAGAAAATTAAAATTACATAAGTTTCGCAATATCCTAGCACATGTGTAACATTTATTTTTATTTTTAGGTTATTATCTAGTATTGACATATTTTATTAAATACTAATTTGATTAAGTTAAATAATTTAAGTATTTTTTTTTGCAAATTAAAAAAAAAGAGTTATAAATGAATTAAACAAGTCAAGTCAAAGTCAAGCCAAGCTCAAGCTTTTGTTTTTTAACAAGTCAAGTCAAAGCTTTTAATTAAGCTTGCATAAGTAAATGAGTCAAACTTGAGTAATTCATTTTTTTCCACAAGCCAAGCCTAAAATCTTTATTGCTTAACTCAGCTCGACTCATTTACATATCTAATCTTATATGTTGAATTTAAATATAAGTAAATCTAACTAATTTTGTCATATTTAATGGTATTACCTAAAACACTCTTTATTTAATTCTAATTCTATTTTCAATGACTATTTTTTATTCATGATAACAAGTTTCAATAAAGGATATTTTAGAAATAACCTTATTTTTTTTACTTGAGATTAATAAAATTAAATGATGTTAGCTAACTTTCTTAATTAGTATGAAATTAATTATTTTTACTTATATATGAGTATAGAGGGAATACAATGTAGATGAAACATTACAAACAAAATGATAACTGACTATTTAAGCTACTTATTTCAAGTTATAATAAACCGTATCATGACTATATATTAAAAGTTTAAAATATTTTATATTATCATTTAATCATGAATATTAACTTATATGATTTTTAAGATAATTATTATAAAAGTTAATAAACTTATTATATATAATAAATTGTGATTGTTTGTCATTACATAACTTTTTCCTCAATAAAAATTCGATAATAATAATTCTTACATTATATTTTCTAATTTTAAAATTACATTATTGTTCTCGATCACTCAATTAGAAAGGGAAACATCTTTCACACATTACTAGTATGGCAAATGAAGTTTGGAATATCCAAAACATGTTTATCTATCATTAAAATGGAAAATTCCTTTTTAAGTTTTAACCTCTTTGGAATCGTCTGGTTTGAGAGGGAAAAAAATTCATTTTCTATTTTCACTTTCATATAGCTATAAAAAATACCATTACTTTCACTTTATTTCATATTTTCAAAAGTTTGTATAAAAAAAAATAGTAAAACCATTTTTTTTATCGATTTTTGTGTTCACTATTTCTTATACAAACTTTGAACACAGAAAACAAAGTAAAAATAAGGTATCAATATTTTTTAATAAAAAGTGAAACAAAAAGTTACAGAAAACGTTTTTAAAACCAAATAACTTCCCGAGTGTCGTGCTGGTTAATCAATTAAAATTTTGCGACATTAAAATAGAAAGTTGCATTGCATCTAATATAATGCAGAATGAGGAGATCAAATGTTTGGTAATTTGGTTGGGACTTGGGATTAATTATAGGAAAATGATATGTCTTTCTTTTTTTGAAAAAAAAAAAAAAAGAAACTCTCTTCATGCAAGATGATAATTTATTTTAATTAACTTTTCCAATTTAAACCCGTGGTCAAACCTCTCCACTTGCTTGAAAGGATTCAGTCGAAATATTCGGTGAAATGGAGTGGGAATAACCATACGTATATAGGTTATACTTGTATTTGATTTCTGGTTCCATATTAAAAAAAGCAAAATCAATTTTGACTTTCTAATTTGTGTGCACTGTGATCAATATAAATTGTAGCACATTACCAAGGTCGGTCAGAATACACCGACTAAAGAAATAGGACATACAACAGGTGTCTTTTTTATATATATTTTTTAAGAATAACAATAGGTGGTTTGAACGAATAAACACTTTAATTGTGTATACAAACCATTTTTTTAATCACCAGAATATGGATATATCATTTAATTTCGGAGCATAATAATTAAATGATTGGATTCACCGTGGAATAATCGATTCTTTTTCTTTAAGCTATAATCACAATAATACTAAATATATTCTTTGCATTATAAATGTTGAAAATGATATACCTCATATTCAAACTTCTACTATAGAAAAGCCGGTGTATGGTTCTCAAGTTACGTGTTATGAAAACTGTTATGTGTAGACAAATTCTTCTCTCTAATTTCTACATGATTGAAAATGGTGAACATACCTTTGCCTTCCCAAGGCACATTGTCAATGTGCAGAACAAAATGTGAAACACGGCCAAAAAGGAGATGAATATGTTTAGCTGCAGGATTCCATCACTTGAAATTAAACTAACCATGCCCTACATTCATCAGCAATAAAAAATTGATGATGTATATATATCTGTTATTCAATATAACTTCTGTTACAGATTTTGTATACGCAAAAGGAGAAGAAATAATGAACCAAATTTTCTTTAACTTGGTAAAACTGAGACACTAGAAATAAACACGTACAACAAGGAATATTAAAATAATAGACTCCATTTTTTAAAACTTTAATGTAACCCTTCACGTGTCTGGAAAAGTAAGAAATTTCAACAATGAATTAAAAATTAATGATTAACATTGTAATATATATCTCCTAAAATAATAGTGTACATATATTAATTTTAAAATTTATTATCGAAATTATTTTATTATCTTTTGTGGTTTTCACTTTCTTTTTTCTCAACTAAATCTCTCGTTTTTGATAAAAGTAGGAAATTTTGGACCGAGAATCAGAAAATAATTTTGAGATATAGATATTCACTTAAAGAATTAATTATTTTCAATAAATAATCTTTCTTGATCACATACTCGAAGATTGAATCTCCAATCATATATTTAAAAGATTAATTATCTATCAACTATACCATAGGTATATCATGAGAGAGAGTAAATATCTTAATTACCTTTATATTTCTTTCTTATTTATTTGTATGAATTATTACTGTATATGTTTATTGAATAAACATAAAATAATATTTTCTTCAAAACTTGTCTGTAGTTTTTTTATTTATCTACGTACTTTAAGATGGTGTCAGCATGAAATTAAGATTAATTATTATTAAATCAATCTCACCTTTGCTTCACAATAGTTGACTTCAATTGTGGATTCATTGGTAGCAGGTGCTACGTCCAATCCCGCGGTTGAAGCACGAGTAGCTGATCCTGTGAAGCCCACAACATCCTTACATGGGAGAAAAGAATTTGCCACATCCTTGCTGATGCAGATTTTTGATATTGGCACTTCCGATATTGTGAGAATAAAGGACATGAAACCGAATTTCATCATTTCTATTATTCAATCCGAAAAACAACAAATACCAAAATTAAGCTTTTTCATCGATCAAAACAAGTTTATTTCACAAAAAAACTGATCAAAGGAAACGTTACTCATCAATGAAGAAAGTAAAATACAAGTTGCAAATAAAAGATAATTATAATAATTAAGTACATTAATTCCTGATGAGCACCAACCTGTTTTGGTTTTAGTCAAAGCCTTCCCTAGCGATTTTCCTTTCCTTTTCCTCAAAATCTGGAGCATATATATCATATATTCAAAACCAAAACTATAGGTCAGAATGAAATTTTGAATCAATTTTAAATATCTACTCAATAGAAACCAAAATAAAAAAGTAAAAAAATTGTTACCCTTTAGCCACATATCACTCTATAATCAGATAACAAAGGCACTTTGATTTCTAACCCTAGCTAATCACTTGTTATACATGTACTGGTCTAATTAACCGTATATTT
This sequence comes from Glycine tomentella, assembly GCA_007407185.1. NCBI lineage: Eukaryota > Viridiplantae > Streptophyta > Magnoliopsida > Fabales > Fabaceae > Glycine > Glycine tomentella. The sequence goes on along the minus strand of PYAF01002944.1, from coordinate 215,429 downwards.
ATTACCTCAGCTAATTTGTGGAGGCCACCCTCAATGATCAAAGATATCATAAGAAAGAAGAAGCAAAAGACTGAAACAGCCCATGTCGGCGTTTCTTCAAGGGATCTTTCTTTTCCTATGTCCATAATCACCTTTGATCTTCGTTAATTTCCTTAGTTTCTGCCAAATATATATTCTTTGTATATCTTGAGACAAGAGAAGAGAACATGCACCTCTTGTTATTGTAAGTATGCATACATATGCATGATAATATATGATACTATGGTTAAGTGAGGGCAAAATTAAGGAGGAGAATTTGCTAAAGAACTGTGCCAAGCTCAAGAGGGTGAGGCTAGGTAACACCAACATTGGTGTTATGATCTTTATATAGAGGTGATATGTGTGGTAGTCACATACACGAGGAAAGTGATTTGCCATCAAAGTAATAACATAAGAAACAAAAATTAATAAACTAGTTCTACAAGCAACCAATAGTTGTCTTTTTGTTGAATCCCAAAACTCCGTACACCGTACAATATGCTGAATTTGGCTTGTTTCTAACATGTCAGAACTGTCAAATGACCAACTTGATCACTTCAGCAACGTGTCGGCCGTGTACTGCCAAATTAAAGGCACAAAATACATTGACTAATGAGTAATAATCTACGATTACTGAACTAATCAATTAATTAAGAGTTTAAAGAGAAAAATACGTGAGTATATATTATGGTGTGTGTATAATGCAGAAGTTGGTGAGGTTAATTTTGAGATGAATTTTTTAATCTTTTAGCCTAGCTTTAGTGTTTAATTACTAACAATTTTGGATTACAAATTTAGGTAAGATCTATAAGATTGAATAAACATCTTTATCGGGTGGATGTTTAAATTGGTAGTATCAGAATTCAAAAATTAAATTGCATCAGAATTCAGTCAACAAGGAAAAAGTAAAAGAAATTTAAACACGTAATCGAACATATTCGTAAAGAAATGTTAATTATTGGAACAAGATAGTTTAATTATTGGAGTTTAATGAATATGAAATATTAGTGTAAAAAATTTTACACTATTAATCAACTAGAAATTATGTTTAGTATGATTTTTAAAATAGTAACTGAAAGTCAATAAATTCATCATATTAGTATGATAGTTTGTCATTAAATGATAATATAGAGTCACTTTATATTATTAATTTCTATCCTATTTTTTCTAATTATTATCAAGTGACAATGAACAAAAATTATATATACAATCTAATTAGTACGTTTTAATTCTAACAAATACTACTAATGGCTATCTTTTAAGACTTTGATATGTTCCAATTAATTACCCTTTTACATACAGATAACTTTCAATAACCATAAAGAAATCCTTATCTCAAACGAAAATTCAAGATTATTTGGCTAAGTCTCAAGGTTCTTTAATTGATTTCATGAAAGACTTTCTTCAACTAACCTTGAATCAGTAGCAGGTCAATTACAACACTTTAATGTTCATGATTTTTGAATAAACTATTCTCTTGATGTTAATTAAAACCAATCTTCGATCAGCCTCCTTCGTGACGGCGAACATACACTTCGAACATGTTGATAATCAACCAACACCTAGAAAGAGAAATTAAGAAGGCATTAAACAGCTTCATGCACACAGAAGGGTTCAATTGTGAGCTACTATATCTCATTGTCGCTTCTTATTAATGATTCACATCACGTTTTAGTTTCTTTCAAACGTCGATGAAGGTGGATAGGTTGATAAAAAGAAGAGGCACACTACAAAAAAAAAAGGTTATTTCCGACGGACAAAAATTCGTCGGAAATTTTAGTGTTTCCGACGGATTTTTCTGACGGAAAGTAATTTCCGACAGATTATTTTTCGTCGGAAATATTTATATTATTGACGGAAATGGCCGTCGGTAATTATTCTGTGGAAAATATTTCAATTTTTCACGGATTTTCCCACGGATATTTCTGTCGAAAATTACCCACGGATATTTCTGTCAGTAATTTTGACATTTCCGACGGATATGTCCGTCAGTAATTACCGACGGAATTATCTGTCGGAAATTTCTGACGGACAAAATTACCGACGGATTTTTCCGTCGGAAATTAGCATTTCTAACGGCAAATATTATGTGTGGAATATTTTCGTCACTGAGGGAAATTTGGTCATGGGTGGGAGAGTATTATGTTGAAAATATTTTCGGAATGATATTTTCGCAAAAATTGTTCGTCGAAACAATTTACATTGTATTGAAATTTTTGTGTACATTTAAAAATTCTATACTTTGCATGAAAATGTTGTATATATTTTGCACATTTATTATTTTTATCATTTGATTTATTACTTGTGAGAATCGAGATGACACATAGGGATTATGATAAAGTATTTAGAGACATATTAAGAATTTGTGTTCCGAGTTTAGAAAATTGTATGGATGTTGAAACAGTTGAATATGGTTTAGAGTGTGAAGATTCTATGGATGGAAAAGCTAACATTGAAAGCATATCTATACGATCTGAAATAGCAGAGAGGGAATGTCAGAAAGTAATTAAAGACATGTTAAATATTTATCTTCCGGACTTATGAAATATTTATTGTTTTCTTGTAATGGAATGAAACATTGTTAATGTATTTTATTTTTTGTGTAAAAGGAAAAATTGCGAGTTCGGTAAAAGTAGTTAATGGTCACAAACTTTAATTCCCCTATCACTTTTTTGTATATATTGATATGTCATCAGGTGGTGCTGATCCTCCGCAACCGCCGATCAATGATAACATTGACAATCGGATAGTTGGAAAGAAAAAATGATATGTGGTTAGACTATTACCACCTAGAGATAATTTGCCGTCGTTTACATCATCCCCTTCTAGTGTATCTATGCCAATAAGATCATTAGATTTTTTACCTACACCATCTCCACCTTCGATTAAAGCTATACCATCTATTCCAATTAATGCTGCTGGATCGTCCACAGTGCCTACAGACACACCATCTCCTACCCCAGGTGCAGCAAACATACCTTCTGATGAACATCTAGCAAATTTGGTCGTGGATGACCCCCCTATCAATGATCGTCTGACGATTACACTGATAAATGGAGCGTAAGTATTAACAGTATACATAAATTATAAATATATCATGACATGTTATTATTTTTTGACATAGGCATTGACAAATTATTTGATGTCTTAAGTTTTCATCCATCAAAGGTTGCGGCAAAGGCTCTCACATTGTCCATTAGACAACAATTTGATCACCCATGGCCAACTTGGGGAGCAATTCCAAAAGACCATCAAGAACTATTTTTCCAACGTTTTAAGGTAATATAATGTTGCATTCCTACTAATTTCAATGGCGTAATGATCTCCTATCTTTTTATGGTTTAAATTGTGTTTTATTGTTGGTCATTCAACATTTAAATTGGTTTATCATTGTTGTTGTTGTTAAATACATTTGTTGATATTCTTGGAAGTAATAGTAAAATGGTTGTGTTTCACCACATCCTTATGTGGTGACAATGATCTTTATGTAATGATGACATTAATATTCAAACTTTGTGTGACGTTAGAGGAAATTGGTTTGAAGACCAGAGGAAGAGAGTGAAATTAAAAAAGTATTTCACTCAAAAGCCTCTCATAGGCTTTTTGAACTGTTCTGCGATGCCCGAAATGAAAATAAAAGGCCATACTGTATTAGAGATCGTGTCTGGAATGATCTATTATCACATTGGAATGCACCCGAGTATCGTTCCAAGTGTGACAAGGCCAAAAAAAATCGAGCATCTGAAAAGGGTGGCTGTATGGACACAGGTGGTTGTATTAGCTTGCAGGATCATGCCATTCGTTTTGGTAAGATGATTTTAAAAATTATCATGTTACATTTGTTTGAATCATAAAATGTGATTATGTTATATTTTTGTTGTTATTTTTTTTATTAGTCTCAGGAACTTGGTCGATCCGCATACATTGATGAGATTTTTCAACAAACACATTTAAGGAAGGATACTGGTGAATTTGTCGATGATAGATCTAGGCAGACACATGTGAGATGCTAATTTGTCATGGTTTTTGTATTAAAACATGATGTTTTATTCATTTCATGAAATAATCACTGTTTTTCAATGACAGGAAAATTTTGAGGCTAGATTGTCTCAAGCTAGATCTGATGTTCAATGTAGTGTTGGTGATTCTGAAATGACTCTGTTGTCTCCTGCTGAAGAACAAAGACTAAGGAGTCGGTGTTGGATTGCAGCAGCTGGACCTATGCGTAAGGGACGTCTTTACAGAACTGGCGATCTTGCTCATTCTTATAAATGTGGAGATGAGACATTCGTGCAAAACTTGCATGGGTCATCTAGCCATGCCTATGAATCAGCGGAAATTCATCAAATAAAGGAGGAGCTTCGTCAATCAAAGGAGGAGCTGCGTCAATCAAAAGAGGCGTTGCGTCAGTCAACAGAACAAATGCGAGTTTTTCAATCAGTTGTACTTAAATTTCTACCTCCAGAAGCTCGCAGCATTATGCAGCAGCAACAACAACTCGCCGAAGAACAACACCAACAACATGATCAACCACATGATGCGCAACAACAAAACAATGATGAACCAGCAAATGACCAGCAAGGACACGATGACAATGACTATGTTGATTATTGACTTCGAAACAGTTTATCAGTTATCAGATGTTTAACATTGCGGTTTTATTTTATTTATATTTGGAACTTATTTTAGTTTGTTTAAACATTTGACTTTTAATGTATGAATTCAATTTTTAATTTTATAATATGCTTTATTTTGATAATGATGTTATTTAATATCAATAAAGTAAAAAATCTACGAAAATTACCAACGGAATGAGCGGTAGGTAATTTCAGACGAAAATGACGTCGAAAATTTCTGACGGAATAGGTCGTCGAAAATGGCAGTCGGAAATTTTCGACGGAAAAGGCCGTCGAAAATTTCCGACGGACAAAAAATCCATCGGAAATATTTCCAACGATCATTTTTCCGACGGATTTCGACCGTCGGAAATAGCTTTTTTTTTTTAGTGGCACAGTTTCCTTGAATGAAAATACTCTTAGCCTACCTTAATAATTTGGGAGGTTTTGATACTGTTAATTTTTTAATCAATCAAATTAGATATTATCTTTTCATTAATTATTTTTTTATTTTTTCAAATTCATCTATGATTATAATTTTAAAAATTTTAAAATATGATTAAAGATAACTTTAAAAATCTGAATCTTGAAATCCTTTTAGTTACTTTCAACACTTTTTCTAATTTTTTTTAAAAAAGTTGTCTTTAAAGTTACTAAAAGATTTTAGGGTTCAAACTTCTAAATTTATCTTTAATCATATTTTTTAATTTAAAAAAGATGCAATTTAAAAATAATAATCAAGGACTAATTTGAAAAAAAAATAATTAATGAAAAAATGACATGTTATATGATAAGTTAAAAAATTTATAGTATCAAAATCCTCCAAATTACTGAGGGCACAATAGAAACTTACTTTTTTTTTATCCTTTTCCTTTTTTTTTTCTTTCTTTTTATTTTGAGATGAAGGGAATAAATATAAGAAAGAGAAAAATGAGATGAAAAACATTAAGGGTCTGTTTTACATATTTTTTGTTTTCATTTTCAGTGGAATAAAGAGTTTATGTAATGTGTTTTTTTAATTTTTATACAAGCATCTAATTACAAATTAAATATATATAGTAAAATTTTTAATTTTTATGAATTATATTAAACGTTATATTTATTTTCATTTCTGATTGGTTGACCCTATAAAAAAATTTAGACTTTTTCTATGAAAATATTTCCTAAATCAAGTCCAAATTTGAAAATAAAAACATTTCCAATGTTTTTTTTTTTTAAGAAAAACGAACCCGTGAATGAAAACGAAAAAAATAATGCGTGCAGTAACATTTATTATTAAATTAATGAAAAATCATGTGACTCTTTCCTTTTTCACACTTTGTAACACTTTCTTCTTCAAGATGTACCAACACCCTGCCCTAATCTTTTACTTCTCCTCTGTTTCACTCCATGCAAGATCTGTCTATAATCATTAATCAATGAAAGGAAACAATTTCAACTTCCCGGTATTCCAAGACCTTGGTCTTCTTCCATAATTTTCATTTATTTGTTTATTTTTGTGTTGGGATCGGTATGAAGCATGCTCCAACCCTCTCACATCATCCCATTATTTTAAGGGATTGTTTGGTTACGAGGAGGGAAGAGAAGAAAATAGTTGAGGAAAGAGAAAAAGAAAAAATAAGTGAGAAATAAGAAAAAAAAAAGTAGAGGTTTATAACGGTTTATCCTTTATTTCTAGAGAAGCTACTCCAATTATTTAATTCAACTTGAATTAGATTTTTACTATGCAATGTGAGTTTTACAAACAATTTCAAATTCTACCTAGAAAATAAAACTTAAGCACCCAACCCTAAGGTCCGTTGTGAATCTAAGTCTAAGAGAAACCTATTCTTAGCTTCAAACTCGAAACATCTATTTTAGCATGTTGTAAAAGCTCTTGCACATGCAATAACAATATATATGTAAAAACATATAAAACAAAGTCAGGAAGAAATACAACCTTTACATTTAAATACAAGAATAAAAGATCGACTTGATTGAATAGATCTCTCTTGATCTCAATGGCGTTTACAACTCATTTTTCCTTTGAAAGCTTCAAGAAACGAAAACTGAAGTTTCGAGTTGTAAAAGTTCGTTCAAAGATCAATGTTGAAAGTGAGAACACAAGGTGAGTATATATAGAGAAAACAATTATAACCATTTATAATCGATTAAATTGACAATGTAATCGATTATCTCAAGAGAGTAATCAATTAGATTATATTCTCTTTTTAATCGATTAAAGTATTCTTTCCCAAACCTGGAAAGCATTAAGAATAATGTAATTTATTACAATCTTTATTTAATCGATTAAAGTATTCTTGATTTCTTCAAGGAACACTTTCAAGAACGATTTAATTGATTACTATATCGTTGTAATCAATTAAATCAGAAACTCACGAAAATAGACATGGTCTCAAAAGAACTGTATAGTCGATTACAGATATATGATAATTGATTAAACAAGAACTATAATCTCTCTACAAGTTTTTTCAAAGACTTGTGTAATCGATTACACATAATGGTAATAGATTAAAAGAGAGAGTTATATTGCACTAAAAATATTTCTTACCTTAGAAACTATCTTACTACTTTTACATGATGATGCATAATGTACACATAGATATACTTAAAACTAAAAAACAACAATCAATACAAATATCATTTAATAAAAATAAAGAGTTAGACATGTAAAAGTCAAAACTCTTTTAAGTTTAATATTCATATTATTCTCCCTATCTCTAACAAATAAGTAATAAAATAATAAAAAAGAACTATTAAAGTTTATTAAATGATCATTTTAAATTTTTTAAAACAGGATATTTAAATGATCGTTAGAGGATAAGATGGTAAAAATAATTATATGGGATAAATTTCTCCTTCAATCTCCTCGTATGAAATAGGAAAAAAACATGTAGGTCCCACACATTTAAAAAAAAAAAAAATACGCACATCAATTCAACCAAACGATCTTGTTCCTGCGCCTTTCGTTCCTCTTCTCGTTCATTTATCCGTAACCAAAGCAGCCTTAACTCATCATTGACGCAAAACATGCATGAAAGCACCCTGCAATCCACCGCACTGAATAAATTTATGTTGCTTTCACTAAAGTGGATTTGTCAAAAACTATTGTTTGGCAATATTAATGGTTATATACTACTCTTCCATGCTTCTCTAACAGTGGTTCCATTTATTTATTTTTTTTATTAAAAGTGTTTAATAAAAATATTTTTATTATTCAAAATCTATTTTTAAATTATATAAAAATATTTTATAAATTTTAATTTATTAAAAAAGAATAAATCATATGGATTTCAATATTTTCATTTTAAAAAATAAAAAATAAGATATCAAAATAAATGCATTTTCTAAATTTAAAAATATGAAATTAAAAGTTATTTTATTTACTATTTTACCAAGTCTTTTTATTTTCTGAAAACAGAAAATATTAAGACAGTAAACACATTTTACAAATTTGGACTATTTAAAAAGACAAATTACTTTAAAAAAATAAAATAAAATAAAAACATTTTCTCAAACCAAAGTGAAAAATTATTGTACCCTTAGACCCTTAGATATTTTATTTTCTCAAACAGCTAATATATTGTACCCTTAGACCCTTAGATATGATTATTATAAAAAAAAAATTATTGTGTTCATCGTATCAATAATTTTTATTTAAAAGAAACAGTTTTAAAATTAACGGTGGAGTGAAAAAGGAAATAAATCACTAGTACTTTATATTATAACAAAGAAATATGTACTTGCATACTTTTAAAGAGTAAATAGTTTATACAAGATATAAATGACTTTTATATATTATCATCGTTCCGTTATAAAATATATTTAAATCTTAAATATAATTATTATAAAATTAATAAATTTATGATACGTATTAACATCAATTTGTAATTCAACAATGATGTAAACTATCAACTGGTGCAATTTAATTTTTTTTTTATCAATATTGAGCTATGTTTTTTTATGAATGAGCCAAGTTTTCAACATTCACCTTAACTACTAGTATTTTTGGTATATTTGAGGAATTTTTTTTGGAAATTTGCTAACCAATATTATTAAGGACATTGATTAAGTAACTTAAAGAAATAAGTATTTAATTAAAAAAATAGAAAAATATAAAAAATCACAAACAACACAATTTAATATATTTCAATAAAAAAATCATCTTTTAATTCCTTAAACAATATTCTAAAAACACTAGTTAACATTTATCTTTCTTTTGAATGCAAGTAAATGCAACATTAATAAGTTCACAATGATTAACCTTAACTAGTTCTGTTAAGTCAAATTGAGGAATAGTCCTTTCAAAAACGGAGAAACGATGCTTGCAATAACTTATTCAAATTAAGATGTAAAGAAAATCCAATACCTAGATACTTGGTTTGACCAAAACATAGCTCTACGTAGTGACATGAACTTAATTTAATTCCCGTAATCACAGCCGTTAGTGCCAAAAAGTCAATAGGATGGTGGCTATACCACGTTTGATCGTCGCATTTGTGCTTATCATTTTCCCTCATGATTATGATATGTACGTATTGCTATTGCTACAAATATATTTTTTCGGTTGCAAGGAAAACAGCGTACGGCTGGTCCATGTGATTTTTCGAGTTAATTAAATAAAATTATTAAAACGTATAATTTTTCCAGAATATTGACTATATTTAAATTAGCACTTAGCTAACGTATTGGATTCCCATTTTCATGGGTGATTTCTTTTTTCCTCCTAGAAACTGTAGACTGATCACGGTAGCAATTTGAAATAAATATGAATTAATGAAACTTCTATACATAGACTTTCGTGTGTATATATATATATATATATATATATATATATATATATATATATATATATATATATTCTTGTATACACTATCTCTAGTTATCCACATATAATTATTTAACTTCAAACGAAAAGTGTGATATGAGATCCAGATGTGCAGTAGATTATGATTATTACTTTTATTTTTATCTGCAGATTCAAACTTAAGAAAATTTCTCTAATAACTTAACAATTCTATGTTGATGTCTGCAAGGGGCCGGAAGTCAAATTATGTGATGTAACAAAATTCCACAAAAGAAAGTAATAACAAATTGCAAGTTGCTATATATTTTGTTTGTGATTAAGGATCCTTTTGATTAAATTTGAAACATGTCATAAATTAAGATTTTGAGAGATATTTCGAAACTTTAATTACTAACTCAACAACATAGGAAGATAAAAAGAAAAAGATGAATAATATGATATTAATCGATATCACGTTTAAACAATATCATAAAACATAGAAGTATTATTTACACATATTTTTAAATGTTGGTGAACTCATTCAACATTTTTTTTTGAAAGGTACTCATTCAACATACTAATACCATTTTATTATGATCACTGTAGGCATTCAACATATTTGATATTTAACTGGTATTTTTTTTTTTTTTTACGAATCAAATGTATTTTCTATTAAGCGATAATTACATTTGAATTAACCAAATTATTATAAGCGACAAAAATATTTATATAAATTTTTTTGAATGCATTGCATAATCATCTATATAACAGTCTTAATTAGACTTAATTCATACCAGAGATTTAACTACTATGAATTATGTCTAATAAGAAATAGAAAAATAATCTTTTTATATATAATTCTAATATAATTGTATTTTAAAGAGTCCAAATTTATTGATTATAAATAAAAGTAATCCTTATCAATTAATTTATACGCTCAACAGTCAATTTAAAACCCATCTATTTGAACTTAAAATTTCTGTAAATTTGAAAAACATAATAAAAAATGAAGGTTACGACATCTACAATCTTATCAGATTTTAAGGAGGGTTCAATGATAATTGATCATTGCTGGAATGGAGTAGTTAGGATTCAAGCAATTTGACACAAAAGGCGCCGCCCAATTAATTATCAACAACCACGACATTCTTATAGAAACTAGAAAGTTCCCGTTACATTATTGTTTGGGATTAAGGATGGCTATTAAGGTTTTCTTTAGACATGTTTTTTATTATTTATTTAGGTTATATTCAATAAACAAATTTTTTTTATAATTTTTAATTTTTTTAAATATTAATTGAAGCAGTGTTTTTTATATTAATTTATAACTTTTTATATTTTCTTCTATTTTTATTCTCATGATATTTATTAAATTTTTTATTATCTTTTATAAATAAATCATGATATTATTATGTTTATGTCATTTTATATTTTTTAACTATTTTAATAAATTTTACAAATACTTATAATTTAATAAATTAACTTTTTCATCTTTCATTTAATTTTACCAAACATAACCTAAATAATATATTATAAACTATAAAATCACGTGTGAAATGAATAAATGACGAGTGTGTAAATCAACAGATAAATTGCTACAGTTTATTCAGAAGTCTTAAATTTGAATCATGAGTATTTATAGTGATTCTATTAAATTCAAATAAGATTATCTTTAATAAAAAATAATTATTAAAAAATAATAAGAGGAAGCTATTGCCAAGGGTCACTGTAGTGGATGGGTTCAATGTGTGGTGTGCTAAATTCTGCATGTTGCACCAAGAATCAACTTTTGCTTTCCGTGGAAAATCTTAATTTTTCTTACGATTTCAATTCAAAGTGCAAAATTAGGAAGTAAAGAAAATTAAAACCAGCATTAACCATAAGAAAAATGTTAGTAACGCAAATTCTAACTACTACAAAATAGGGATATAACATCCCTCATTTAACATCATTTTTTTCGAAAATCAATATTAACAAAAATGTAATGACATATTCATAATTATGATAACTAAGTTAATATCAACTTTTTTAAAAATGTTAACGAAATAATCATCAACATTATATTTTTTAAATAACTAATATTAACATACTCATGTTAACATATTCCTTCAAACATATATGTTAATTATTATTTTTTAAATATATTAACATTTTCATAAATAAAAGAGAATGTGTGTCAAAAAATATATTTTTAACATTTTTTTTATTTTTTAATAGCTAAAATTATCATTTTATCACACAACCTATTTTTTCTTTAAATTTGTGACTTAATTATTGTTTATTTTAGAGTTAACAGATACACGTTAACATCGATTTTCCTAAAAACCTTGGAAAACCGATGTTAACAGAGCACACCAACATTGGTTTTTAAGAAAATCGATGTTGTTCAGGAGATAATCAACATCAGTTTTTTATTGAAAACCGATGTTGTTATTGTTATTGTTATCATAAACGTGCTAGCCCTAGCCCCCAAATTAAGAACCCTTCACTTTTTCGCCTATCTTTGCCTCTCACTCTCTGCCTTCACTGCTCGCGTTCTCTCAACCTTCGCTGCTCGCGTTCTTCACGCCTTCACTCTCACGGTGGACTTGGCACTTCCACTCTCGCTCTCGGTCTGCTCGCCTTCCCTCTCACAGCGGACTTGGCTCTTTCACTCTCCCTCTTGGTATGCTCGTAACTGACATTTCACTTTCTTTCTCACTCGCGGTCAGGTACTCGCTCTTAGTCTTGGTTTCGTTGTTCCTTCATTTTTCTTTTGCTCTGGTCTCTCTCAGGTACTCTCGCTCGTGCTCGCGCCTCTGAATCTCTCGCTCGTGCTTTCGCCATTGAATCTCTTGCTCGTGCTCACGCCTCACAATGAAACCCTAAATCATGTCTATAGGCTTACATTTTTACAAGAATATGCTATTGAGGTCAATTTCTTGTTTTTCGGTTGTGTGTGTATCTGATATTTTATAGTTTATATCATGATTTCAATTTATTGGGAGGTTAATTAATAAACAGGAAGCATCACAATGAGGTTGACTCTTGATACAAGTTCTTTCAATTTCTATTGTTCTATTATATTGTAGTGTTTCTATTTTGGGTGATTGAATGTTGAATCCTATTGTTCAACTAGTTAGAGACGTTTTTTGGAAAAAATAGTTGACCAGATCCCCTTCAGAATTTACCCAGGGCTTCTCCTCTGAATTTCGAGCATTTTGACATAAGGTACGTCTCAATCGAACATTTCTATCAAAAGTTATGACCATTTGAAGTTTATATGTTCAACATGAAGGCCTTTAACACAACTTATTTGATTCCAGGTTTCTGCCCCAGCAGCATTGGCAATGGCACGTGTCTTTCCAGTGGAATATGTGAATGTAAAACTCATTATGCAATTCATGAAGGTTCCTAGTTTATATAGGTTATTTTCCTGCTTAATGTCATAATATTGATATAGTCTGGATTCTGAGTTAACTAGTCTTTTTAGTTTATTTTTGGATATGAGTTAACTTGTTTCTTTGATTGGCTTATTGTGATTGCTCCCTATTTTTTTGGATTTTCTTCACTTGACTAAAATTGTAAGAGCTGATTGTTTAATTTTATATATGTCATAATATATTTAGTTTTCGTAGTTTATTGTTATAGCTTTTGATGGAGTTTGGACAATCTTTTAAATAAGGGTCAAAAACAATTAAAAGAATAGGCGTATTTTTTTATTAAAAAAATAACATTCTAGATCGGTTATGTAGTTAAAAACCGATGTAGAAAAGAAACTTTCTACATCGGTTTTAGACAAAACCGATGTTGTAAGTACTATTTCACATTGATTTTTAAAATAACCGATGTAGAAAGTCCCTTTTCTACATCGATTTTTCGAAAAACAGATGTTGATTTTACATATTTTACATTTTTTTAAAATTTATTATTTTACGACATCGATTTTCTTAAGAAAACCGATGTTGTTTAGGTATGTTAACATCAGTTTTCAAAAATCGATGTTAACATTGATACTTTCAACGTCAGTGGTTTCAACATCGATTAAAAACCGATGTTGAAAGTCCAAAAAAACTGATGTCGAAAGTTATTTTTCTAGTAGTGTCTATAATAAAGTTATTGGAGGTGCATTGGTCTAGGTGATCTGTCTATCCAAAGGAGATAGTTCTCTAAAGCTAGTGTATGTTCATTGATTTATATGCTCATTCCTTGGTATGTGCATTCTGTCCAAAGGGGATGTACTGTTTTGTTGGCCTCGTTGTAATGACTTGCTTTGTTAAAAGTTGTATTTTGTCTTATAATTTATTTTAATGCATTTGTTTTGCCTTAGCAGTGAATCTTTTGTTAATTCCTTTAAATTAATTTAAATATATTTGACTAATTCATCTACATGAAAGTAAGTTGGAGTAAATATAATTTCTTAGTACTTTATGTAGAGGACATTTTATTTTTCAATAAGATTTTCATTTATTGAATGAAACAAGAGTCTTTCATCTAAAAATCTTTTTCAAGTCACTTTTGTATGCAAACTGATAATTATTTTGTGACTTTTGTTTGAATTTTATTAATGATCATCATTATTGCTTTTCTCCTGTCGACTAAGAAATATATGTATGAAATAATATCTTTAAGCATGTCGTGAGCTTAAAGATATCTGGATGTCACAAATTTTGAGATCTCATGTTGTATTGTGACATGTTGTTTTATTTAACCTGAGCAATTTCATGTCGTTTGGAAATTACGTTAATTCAATTTCATGTTGTTAAGAAATTGGATTGAAAAGACACTTTTATGTTGTTTAGAAATTGCGGTGATGTAATTTCATTTTGTTGAGAAATTGCATCAGAAAAATGTAATTTCATGTTGTTTGGAAATTGCACTAATGTAATTTCATGTTGTTGAGAAATTACATTGAAGACCGATAAGAATTAGTGTGTTACATTGTTGATCACTTTTTGGCACTAATTCTTACTACACTACTAGGCTCAGGTTCATGAAGATGTAATACTCATTGTGTGTGAGTATGGAAGGTCATATGCTATGATATTTTCAGTATACTAATCGTCATGTTCCTATGATGAGGTTATGTCGGATTGAATCGTTTTGAGATGCTGGAATTGGAATATTGTTTTTCAAAATTGTGGCCAAGTAAGATAAATTTTCAATTATTAATCTGATAGAGTTGTTTTTGAAATAAAATGATTTTCAAAATAATATTAAATTAATTAATATAGCCCAAGTGAGAGAATGTTAGAAATTTTCCTTTATGTGGACAACATTAATTAATTAGTTTTGTATTTTAAATTAATTGGGTTAATGGATATTGAAATTTTAATATTTTGACTGACCCATTGTGATCATATTGAGTTGGACTTCTGATATCTATTACTATTAGGCCTAGTTGGACAATAGTGTAGACTTTAGTGTGACCATGGTTTTCCATAATGGATGGACCCAGTGGGCACAACCTCGTTTCTTTTCTGGGTAATTGGTTAGTTCCCCTCTTTAGCCTATTTATATGAGATTAAGCCCCATGAGTTATTATGCTCTCATCGTTGAAGGCTGTCAATTTCTGAATAGGCAATGAAGAGGAAGACTTTGGCATCTTGTTCCCTCATCTTCTCCAACTTTTCTTTGATTCATTAATGGTCCAACAAGGTACACACAATCATAATTCTGATAATTCTGATTTATTGTTATTTGATGTTTTATAATCATATGCATGATTCGTCATTTTAGATTTATCAAAAGTTACTTTGTTCAAATCGATTTTTGAAAAATCAATGTTAACGAAGTCATGTTAACATCAATTTTTTTAAAATCGATGTTAACATACTCATGTTAACATCCGCTTTTTAAAAAACTGATGTTAACATACCCATGTTCACATCAGTTTTTAAAAAAATGATGTTAACGAAGTAACGTTAACATCGATTTTTTAAAAAATTGATGTTAACTATGTCATCATAATTACGAATATGCCACCGCGTTTTTGTTAACATCGGTTTTCGAAAAAATTGATGTTAACTACGCGATGTTATATCCCTATTTTGTAATAGTGGAAACCATATTAAGAAGTCAACTTTCTAAGACGAATTTGTAAAAAACCATCTTAGAATTTATTTTTTAGTAACACAACCAAAGCATAAAAAATTGTGAACTAGTAAACTCGTATGAGAATTTCGTATGATATGATAACAAAGAATGTGACTGGATTTTGTTGCTTTTACTGGGCAATATAGTATACCATTTAAACTTTAAATGAGATAATTAGATACATACTATGGTCAATAAATAATCAAAGTCACAAACAATTGAACAAAAACAAATTTTCAATCTCAATAAAATAATAATCAAGATTTATTCACTAGGTATTACTCATGTATGAGTTAATATGCATCTTGTAGCCCTATTAAAAAACAAATATTAAAACCACTTATTATAGTTTTTTTTAATAATTTTTCTATAGAACAAATTTTCACCTGCATGAAAACTTTGTGTTGCTATGTAACATAATTTCAATCCCCAATGATGCTCTTACTTAGTGGCTTGAGTGATTATATTACTCAATGAGTTGACTTCCTCTTTGGCATTTTCCACTAAATCCTCCTGCAACTCATTACCATAAGATCAAAATTTTGTTAAACACAAGGTTAATTATAAAATGAGGATAAAATTAAGATGTAATTCCTTGGATGTTTTTACTATTCTTTAATTACAATTAGACTTTCACTTTAGTAACCTATGTTGAGTTTTAGTGTAAATCCTAATGTAAATGATCAAAATCATACATTAATTGTATTAAAGACTACCACAAAAAAGTACTTAGAACATTACTCCAAATTTTGTCCAAAATATGATAGTTATGGTAAACTAGAAGTGGAAAATGTAATAACAAAAATTACCTATGCACTTATTAGTCTTAGGTTAGTTCTCTTTCTAGTCCTTAGCCTGCATGGCTCCAGCCAATAAAATTTCATCCAATATAAAATATGTCTGCCAAGATCAAGCTCAATTTTAACAACATATTAAGATAAACTATATAATGTAACATGATATTAGATTATCTTATATACTGTATAAAATTAAGCAGTGTTGTATACCCAAAAGAAATCAATAAGCAAAATCCATTTCATAGGACAACTAACCACTATAAGAATATGATCTAATGCATATATTTAACAAAATATGCATAAACATTAACATTTGAAATAACATGAAATATGCCTAAAAATATCAAACAAGGGCCACTCTTAATAAAATATCATTATAAATGTAGAAGGATTGAAGCCTTGTCATAATTGAGATTCATGCTTATAGCTCATATTCAACATAAAATTTTGGTGATAAAACCCTATTGAATACTTTTGTATCCAATGATTTGTGCAATTCTAACTATCATGAATCTAATACATTGGGTTAAAATTAGATTAAACCCTTTACATTTTATATTGAATTAGAGATAAGTACCTTGGATCTCTCCTTTTGAGAGTATGGTGAATATCATTATAGGTCATAAAATTATAGAACAAAAAGTTGTTGTACAATTCTTAATTTCTAGCTATCAGGGGTATCATCAGCATATTGCCTTCCTTGTCATTCATTTTTTTAATCAAATAACCCTAGCACCTCTTTGGCAACTAAATGAATTTTATAGTAACTCTATTCTTTACATAGTGTCTAAAAAGCTTCATTTCAATTCAACCGGTCAAAGTCATATAAGTAAACCATATAAACAATAGAACATACATCAGTCAAGGTTACATGATAAAAAATGTGGGAGCAAAATGTTAATTTGCAAGCTACCATTCATTAGACGGTCAACCAAAGTTCAAAACACATATATCAAGGTTATAACGTTATATTACGGGGTGAAGGAAACAATACTAGGCAAAATAACTTAGAAAAAACATATAATATTTGATTAACTTAGAATACAATCCCGTCAATTTACAAAATTAAAAATTATAATTTTACATAATAAGTTTTATGTGAAGGGTGAGTCTTGATTAACTGAAAGTTTGTTTTAAAAGGGTGTCATTGTGATACGATCCTAAATTCACTGCTTGTTTCAAAGAAATTTTTAAAGACCCTGTTTTAACCAATTCACCCCCTCTTGTTTAATTGTGTGTGTTCAAATTGTTTTCAATTGGCATCAAGAGCTGGTTCTTGAGTGTTATCCAAGATCACTATCTTTTTTAAATAAAATGAATACCACACAAATTACCGTTAAGGGGGGTGCCTCCCTCAATCGTCCTCCGATGTTTGAAGGAGAACATTTCAATTTTTGGAAAAACAGAATGCAGATTTTCATTCAATCAAATGATCCCGATGCTTGGAATGCAATAGAAAAAGGTCTTTTGATTCCTATAATAACTGTTGATAATGAAATGATTCCCAAGGATTGGGATGAGATGATAGATGCAAAAAAGAGAGTTGTTCAATACAATTTTAAAGTTAAGAACATGATTACTTCTGCACTTTCTTTTGACGAATTCTTTAGAATTGTTAAGTGTAAAAGCGCAAAGGAGATGTGGGAGATGTTGGAAGTCTCTCATGAAGGAACAGATGAAGTTAGAAGATCAAGAAAACATGCCTTGATTCATGAATATGAAATGTTCAAGATGAACACAACAAAAAACATATCTCAGCTCCAAAGAAGATTCACTAACATTGTAAATCATCTTCTTGGTCTTGGAAAGACATTTGATACTGAAGACTTAAACATCAAAATCCTGGAGTGTCTTACAAGACCATAGCAACCAAAGGTGACGACAATCAAGGAATCAAAATATCTTTCCAAGATGTCTATGGCTGCACTATTTGGTAAGCTTCTTGAGTATAAATTAGAAATGTCACAACTAAGACGTGTAAAAGATGCAGATAAGAAACAAAATAGTATATCCTTGAAGGCTGCATCATCTAATGTGGAAAAAGAAGAAGACTCAAGTGAAGATGAAAGTAATGAATATATGAACCTAATAGTTAAAAAATTCAGCAAGTTCATGAAGAAGAACAAGAACAAGAAGTTGTCAAAGTTCAACTAAAGAAATGACAACAACAACAATTTCACCTGCTTTGAATGTAGTAAGCAAGACCATTTTAAATTTGAATGTCCTATATTTTTGAAGAAGCACTTAGGTGAAATGAAATCAACGAAAGCCTACAATGAATAGGAAGAAAATGTCTCAGCAACTTTTGAATCATCAAGTGAGAATGAAAAAGCTAATGTATGTCTCACTTCCACAATTAGTGAAGATGAAGAATTCTCAAGTGTTGAATCAGAAGTAAACTTTGAACTTGATCACTTTTTTATGCTTTTCATTATATGCATGAAGAGGCTCAAAAACTTGCAAAATCCAACAATAGGTTGAAAGGTAACCTTAGATGACATGTTACCAAACTTGCAGAAATGCAAGCTGAACTTTGTAACTTGAAAAAAGCAAATGAAAAACTTGTTTCAAGCTGCAAAGCTAAGTGGTGTGTGTGTGTGTGTGTGCCTCTTCTTCATCAAATGTAGATAAATGCAAAGCTTTACAAAAAGAATTTAATTATTTCAAAAGAAGTCAATCTAAAAAATATATGGAATTGCTAACAAAAAATTCTTCCTTGGTTGATCTTTTGAAAAAGCTTTATAGAGGAAAATGCACTTTAGATCAAATGTTAAGTGTACAAAAGTATGCTAGAGATACTTCTGGTTTGGGTTACAAACATGGAGCAAAACCTTTTAGAAAAATCAAGTTTGTACCACCAAAACAGAAAAATCAAAGAGGTTTTTCAAAAACAAAGTATAACCAAATGACTCATTTTGAAAGATCATCAAAATCTGTAACTTGCAATTACCGCATGAAGAAAGGTCATACATCTCATAGGTGCTATGCTAGAAGGTTCTATGTGCCTAATGGATATTGCATTTGGGTTCCAAAGAAAAGGAGAAAAATAGCTAACCCTTATGGACCCAACCTAAATTGGGTACCTTTCTTTGTTACTTGATTTAATTGTTACAGGTGTGTCTTAGAGCAAAATCATCAATATGGTACCTAGATAGCAAATGCTCTAAACACATGACAGGTGACATGTCCATGCTTATAAATTTGACTCTAAAAGATGGATAATTTGTCACTTATGAAGATGACAATAAAGGAAAATGAGAAG
Organism: Glycine tomentella; assembly: GCA_007407185.1. NCBI lineage: Eukaryota > Viridiplantae > Streptophyta > Magnoliopsida > Fabales > Fabaceae > Glycine > Glycine tomentella. The sequence goes on along the minus strand of PYAF01002944.1, from coordinate 195,875 downwards.
GAAAAAAATGGATCAAATGTAGAGATTGATCAGTCAATCACCTACTCAAAAGCCAATGGAGTGGACACAAGCACATTGAGATCAGGCATCATTTCCTTAGAGATCACATCCAAAAGGGTAATTGTTCAATTGAGTTTGTTGATACAAATATCAGTTGGTTGATATTTTCACTAAATCCTTGGCTAGAGATAGATTCTATGCTCTTAGAAACATGTTAGGTATCCTTGATGAGTCTAATATATGCTAGCATGCTTATAATATGTCTTACTACATGATTTACCACTTAAAATTGGCTATGCATCTCATATGATTGCAATTGGAAAATCCTAATGAAATACATTGTTTAATCTGCATAATTGTCTGAATTAATCAATTACTATGTGAAATAATCGATTATTTGAGGTTTAAAGACAATTTAAAAGCAAAACTTTGCTGGAGTAATCGATTACTCTAATGAATTAATCGATTACTTGATGTTTTAATTCAATCCAGAAACAAAAATTATCTGGAGTAATCGATTACACAATGTATTAATTGATTACCTACTATTTAAAGCTATTTTTGAATCAAAATCTCTTTGGAGTAATCGATTACACTACGTCTTAATCGATTGCTTAATATTTAAGAGTTGAATCTGTTTTCAAATCTCTCTAGAGTAACCGATTACACAATGACCTAATCAATTATGCTTTGTTTCAGTTGTTATTTTCGTTGCTTTCTCATTTTATGTTTTCTTGTACTACACTTTATGATCCATGAATAAAATTGTATTTTTTGTTTCCATCTTCCTTGCTTATCTTGTTCTCACTATTATATTTTGTCTATGATAAGTCAAAAGGGGGAGAAAAATGAACATATTGAAAAACATGAATAAAGGTGCAATTAAAAAATTTTACATGATATTAACTCTAAATGGTTCATTGCTCTTATCTGAATTTAATATAAAATTATCAAAGATAAGGGGGGCAATATAATGAATGTACACTGTTTATGCAATGTATATTCAACACTTGTTCTTGGCAAAAAGATGAATTGATTTCAAAATTCAAGTATAAAGCTCCTAGCATTCATCCCTTAAAAAGCACATGAAGGCAAAATATGTTCAATTGAAGTTTGGCATGATCAAAGCCAAAAAGGGGGAGATTGTTAGATATTGAGGGAGTTCGAAGAAAATCAAGATGACGAGACTATTTGTCTTAGACATATTTTAGCTTTTTACATGTCATTCAATTGAATGCATATGTAATTTTTTAGTTGTTTAAGAGCTTCATCCTATGATCCCTTGCATTGCATAACATCATTCATTGGCATACATATATGGTTTTTATCAAGTCACATGATTTGTGAAAAAGCTTAAGGTTTTCATGTTTGCATAAGATGCCAAGTACTCACGGTTAAGTTTAGGAAAAACCACTTTTTACACTGACTTAATCGATTACTAGAATATGGTAATTTGTTACTTAAGCCATGAAGAACTAATTAATCAATTACAAGATAATGGTAATCGATTGTGCAGTACAAAACACATAATAAGTCTTCCTAAGTTAATCAATTATCATCTAATTGTAATTGATTACATTAGCACGTTTTTGAAGATAGACTGTCTGTGGTAATCAATTATATAGCAGTTTAATCGATTATTTTGCTCATGTATTGTTTCCAAAAAGAACAAAGAACACTTAAGAGAAAATAATCGATTACATGGATGATTTAATCAATTACATTCAGTTGAAACAGTTTTCTATAAAAAATTGTTAGGTCTTTCGATTTGAATAGATCATTACAATTCGAGATTTTCATTGTTTTTCAAAAGGCTTCTGAATTGAGAAAAGATACACTAAGTAATAAAGCTCTTGTCCCATAATTCAAGATCTTCATGCATCATTGATTGAATTCTTTTTGGACAATATTTTAAAGGAGTTTCTTGGAGAGCTTGGTCTGAAACTTGCTTTCTTTCAACTTGATTCCAGATCTGTATACACATGCATTTTCATTCTTTGGATCATAAGGTTGTATCTCTCCCTTATACTCTGGTTGTAATTCGTTTTTACATTTCACCTTGTTAGTCACTATTTCGAAAGGATTCTTTAAGCTTGTCTAGAGTAGGGTTCTCTAGAGGGAAGAGTAGAGAAGAGTTTCTCTATGTCTTGATCATTAGAAGTCTAAAGGGTGTTTAGATTTTAGTTCTTTATCTAGGGTTGATATAGGGTGATCTTTTGTAAGTTTGTAAAGAACATATTTTTGTTAATAGTGGAACTCTAGCCAAGGTTTGGTTAGAAGAGACTGGATGTAGCTTCTCTTGTTGAGAAGTGAACCAGTATAGTTCTTGGTGTTGGATACTTTCTTTTAATCTCTTCTTGATGTCATTGATTGTTAGTCTTTTGGATAATCTTTTCATGATCAACAGAAATACATTTTCTTCTATTGCTTTCTGTGAAGGGTGAGTCTTGATTGACTGAAAGTTTGTTTTAAAAGGGTGTCCTTGTGATACGATCCTAAATCCGCTGCTTGTTCCAAAGAAATTTTTAAAGACTCTGGTTTAACCAATTCACCCCCTCCTTTTGGTTAATTGTATGTGTTCATATTGTTTTCACCAACCAGCTCTCATCTTGAGCTTTGCATGCTATATTTCTAGGTCTAGGTGATTGTTGACACATAGGGAAGTGTACCAAGTTGTCAAGTAGTATTCGATAAATAACAGTTATTGTTCCCACAAAGACTTACACAATACTTAGCAAATATTCCAAGTTTTTACAATCTAAACTAACAAATAAATGATCATGATTTGAACATAGCATTCAACAACAAAGATAAAGCAAAGCTACAAGATATGATATTTTTGGGATTTTTGATAAACAAACAATAAAAACAATATGAAATTCAAATGACGAAGGTCATCAGGATTAGATTTCACAGAACCAAACTCTCTTTACACTAAAACATTATATTCTAATCCAATGGTAATATCAGTTACAGTTCAAAAATGATATTCTAATCTCTAATTCGTTAGATGAAAAGACTTAAGTTCCTCCATTAAATGTCAATCTCTTACACATTTAACAAAGAAAATTACTTTATCCTCAATGACCCAAAGATAATGATTACTCCATATCATACTCCTAGCTCTGGGGTTTAATGTGCATTTTACCATAGTTCAAGATAAAGAAAGTATTTTCCAATAACAATTGATCTCATCTAAAATCAAACTATGAGTGGCCAATCCATAACAAGCATGAAGCATAGAAGTAAAAAGCTAACATTGAAGAACAAGATGAATATATAACACTGTTTCAAAAGAAATACATGAGACCATAAGCTTCGGATACAAACTAACCCCAACAAAGGAGGGTTTAGCCACTTATTTCCATGAATAACATCCAAATGCAAGAAAGATGGAAGAATAATGGAAGAGAGTTAGAGAAAAATGATTTTAGTAAATGAGATGTTTTTACAAAATGAGGAAGCATATATCAAAATGAATGAGAGGATCTATTTATATAGACCAAAAAATCTACACTTAAGTGGGTGTATGTTCAAGTCAATAAAGTCGGGATTAAACAAACAATGCAATTATGCGGTTATGCACTTCTATCTAAATTTAGCTTAAGCCAAAAGTTGTTTTGTTGAAGTAAATTTTCCTGTGCAACTTTCTTTTTCGTCAATTCTTCAAAAAAGGAACTTCAATTTGAGCCCTCTAATCCCAACTTAAGCATGTTTGCTTCAATTTCCACTTCAAGCTTTCATTAAACCTTGTTCCAAAAAATGCACTTCAATCCAATTCAATATCCTACAAAATAGTCATCAATAAGCATATGCAATCTAGCAAAATTATAAGTTAAAGAAAATAATTTACATCAAAAAGGCATAAACAAAGTCCTAAATAAGAAAAATATAAGATAATTATCTAAATCCACATGTCTCTATTAATTATTTTTTACAATTATCAATGATATCCCAATTTTCCTATGACAACAATATATAATATTTTTATTTGCATGCGACATCAAGTTGACACCAAAAAAATGCGTGTACTTCCTAAATTAAGAATAGTTAATACTAGGCTATATGATCTTTTGATTGCAATGTTTGGTCCTTCATGAGACACTAAAATAGACTGCAAATATTGGGGATGTATAAAAAAAATAAGCAAAATAAAGTTTTCCAAAATGTATCAAAAAATAAAGCAAAATCTCATGACAATCAAAATTCTTACAATTACATAAATTGACTTTTTAGTCACAATACTCCCATCTTTTCAAGTTCGAGTATCAATATGTAAATCTCAGCTCAGGAAGGTTTCACTCCTTCATCTTTTATTGTCTATCATTGTTAAGAAGATTGTCAATCATTCTATTTCTAATCAATAAGAGGAACAATAAGAATAAAAAGAAAGAAACCATATCATGAATATGCCTTAAAAGATTCTTGGTTCCCATGCAATGTAAATCCTCATAATTTGCATGATTCTTTTTGTTGAAGTGACTTATTTCCTATAAACAACGAATAAAAAAGTCAATAATAAAAATAAACATAATCTACATAATTATTATATTAACCAATGATTAATAATGTAATATATTTACCTTTCCTTTCTTACAACACCAATGATGTACTAAATCACGATATTGAGAAGGGTCAACTCTTGTATCAAAGATATTGGTCGTCAATCTTGTTTTCATCATACCCTTTGGATTTCAAATCATGTTTAAATTGACTCCACTTACCATTCATGTGATACTCTAGAATTTTCTTTGTTAGCCAATCAATTCAAGAACAAATCGACACATACTCTTATGGAAATCATTAGCAATTTGCACACAATATTGTATGCACACATGAATCTATGGCAACAATTGTTCTACACAATTGAGTTAACACTTGAATCCATGGCAACAATTGTTCCACACAATTATATCACCAGACGCATGCAAATCAAGAATTGACGCATAACTCAAACCAAAGGTAACACACTCCTGTAATTGAATTGACGCACAACTTAGACCAAAAGGTAATGCACACCTGCAACTGATTTTTGTTAAATAAAATTGTTGCCACAATTGATTTTGAATCTGAAAACGACATCAGATCTGGTTTGAACAAATAAACAAGGACATGAATTAAGAAACAAATTCAAATATGTTGATGCTAATGCGTTATAGCTAGAAAATGGTAAATTGAAAAATAAATTGTGAATAGAAGAACATGAGATCAAATCGGAGGCAAAATCGCAATGAAAAAGGATTATGGAATAACCAAAAGCATCGTAAGCCATCATAAGCATTAAACAAGGAAACCTCTAATAATGCTAGAGAGAGAAAGAGATTCTAGAGAAAGAGAAAAAGAGGGAAAGGACCTTGTGTTTGAGAATCTGAGCGGGGAAGAACTCAATCTCAAAGTTGTCGAGGAGGGAGAGGCAGCAATCAATAGTGATGGTGGTGGCAACATGGGTTTGCTAGAATTGGACAAGCAGAAGAACACGAGTGTGTATGAGATCTATAAATTGGGGACCAAAAGGAGCGTTCGAAGCGTTCAAGTTTTCAATCAGATTTTGAAATGTGTGTAGATGAGTTTTGAAAAGAAGTGTTTGAAGGTTTTGAATCAGAGATTCAGTGTATGCAACAAGAGTCGAAGAGTGGAGACATTGAGCAAGGAAGAAGGGAAAACGTGCCGAAGACTAAAGAGATACTTATCCTTTTCAAAATAACAAGAGTTGAATTGTTGGATAATTTTAATTAACGAAAATCAATATCAAATCTAAACCATGGTGACAAACTAACAAGTTACTTCTTAAAAAAAAAAACTAACAAATTTAGTTTGCGTCAAATAGTGTTGTATTAATTTGTTTTATAAACAAATAAATTTTTTATAGGTTTGTATTATTTATACTTAGTTTCAAATCCATCACTAAAACAAATAGTTACAATATTTGTAAGTATATGCTACCTATACTCATGGTTCTAAATTCATCACTAAAATAAGTAGTGATAAAAATATAAAAAGAAATGTAGTTAATCAGATGATACTTATACCTATGGTTTATCGTATGCTTTTAGGTATAAGTTACATATACTCATAGTTTCAAATCCATCTCTAAAACAAATAGTATCTAAATCAAACATCTATATCATGTGATATATATATTCACAGTTTCTCATATGTTTGTAGGTATATGAAGTTTATACACACACATTTAATGACTGTCATTAAAAATGTTCATAGGTATATGGCAAATTTCTTATAGTGGTCCCTCTCCCTTGAAACTCCTTGATTTGTCTCAAAATCCCTTTGTCTCTAAATGATCGCCCTCACCATCACAAACCCAAATCATCTTCTTCCTCCATTGCACCATCAAGCCACCACTATCACATCAAATGCACATCACCACCACAACTAGTAACATCATTGCAAATAAGAGTTTTTATATCTTTTTTTGTTTTTCTCCTATTCTTCTTTTCCCTTTCCTAACCCTATTTTTAGGTTACCATCATCTGGAGACACCTACCCACCATGTCGCATCGCCACCTGGCCAATGTGACCCTGCCACCACCTTATTCCAAGTATGGGGTTTTGAATTTATTTTAGATTATTATTGTGAATTTGTGACACTATTATGAGGTTGTTATGTGTTGTGGTTGCTATTGGGAGGTTGTTGATGCGTTTTATTGTGGCTATTTTAAATTATTTATGGCGTGTTGTTCTACTGGTGTTGTTGTTGGTCATACTACCATTTTGATGTTGGGCTAGGTGATGACAAATTCATTTTGGGTTGAAAAACAAAATTACTCCTTTCTTATTGGTGTTTACATTCCTATGCTCATCATATGTGTGTTTTCAGTATCTTATCTCATCGATGCATGTGTGAGCCAATGAAATATAATGTGCGTGAAATGTGAGGATGTACCCAAACCTCTAACAAAGATTAAAATAAAATAGTCAAATTCGTCTTCAAAAGTGTGATGCGGTGACAAGTTGGTTCTTAAAAGATGAAAAATACAAATTTAGTCCCTAAATGTGTAAAAGTGCGACAACTTAGTCTTACCATTAAATTTGTGAGATCATTTTGTTATTAAGTTGTAATATTCAAGAACTAATTTGACAATAAGTTATATTTTTCAAAAACCAATTTGGCATTAAGTTTCAAAGTTTAAGAACTAATTTGTCATTAAATTATCCGTATGACTAATTTGTCATACTTATTACACATTGAGGGACTACATTTGATTTTTTCATTTTTCAAAAACGAATTTGTCAGCACCTCTCACACTTTTAGGAACGAATTTGACTATTTACCTCAGATAAAATAAAATTTTGACTAATTAATTTGTTATGTTGCACTCATTAATCTATACTTATCTTGTGTGAGCCTTACCTCTTTGGAAATAAACTATGGTTTTGTAACTCTTATTTGTCTTTCACATACCTATTTGTTAAAAGGTTCCATATAATAACATGTGTCACTTTTATGGTTAAGTAGATTATGAGTTTTGTGAGTCACTTAGAATAATTGAAACTCCTTCAAATATTGGTCCAGGTAATATTTGCAATTCGTACTACTTTGGACACATCTTCTAGTCTCGATTTATTGGAGGCAGGCATGCACTTGGATACCAAGGTAGCAAGCTTCATCTGCTTTTTTTTATCTTTGAAATTGATTTATTCACTTTTTTACAGACTTTAGAGGAACCTCTATGCATGTACTCAGAATCTTAGATCATAATCCTACTTCAACAAATATTCAATCCATGTAAATTTTCTCAAATTCTAATTCCTTATATAGGTGATTGAAACTAAATTTCCAGTTTTAGATATTTGATTCCTTAATAAGTCTAATCCAAAAACTAGGTTAAGAGAAGAGGATTACTAGAATTAACAAACCAAATCGTATCCCTAGAATTTAGATTCATTAACAATTCTACTTCAGATCAAGGATTAAATCATGTTTTTCAACACAAAACAATATAATCCATTAAATCATGTTTGATCAATTCTCCCTTGTTATAGGTTCAAATGATTGTACATGAGTTTGATCTATGTCCCTCATGACTTCTGTTTCCCTTTCTGTTTTATGACATTTTGGTGGGCTGGAGGTGTTTGCTGAGGATTGCGGTGTCAACCTAGCTGGAATTGTTGTCCTCAACGCAGCATTTGCACCCCTTTATGACAAAAAAAAAAAAAAATCATATATAGAAGAAATTTAAATTGAAGCATAAAAGTAAAATAGAGAATGCATTGAAATAGAATGAGATATGAAAATTCACATAGAATACATGCAATACATGCTTGAAGTCCTACTACAATCCAACCCCAACAACTTAGGGAGATTTAGCTATTCCTAAGCATGGAAAGATCCAGCCATGGAAACTCTTCAGAGAGTTCTTCGATCTCAAATTGTCTCCAAGGAACTTCTGAACCAAATACCTCTATGTTTCATGCGTTCTCTATCAACTAAATTGCCACGTCAGATCCTACAAAACCCAGTATGAAAAATCACACGAGAAAAACTGATGAAAAGTATCCTCTTGTATCTTATAGAAGAATGGGCAAACAACATCAGAGTTGGCTAAGACAATATTTTTCTTTCTCATATATTCCCTTTGTCTGAACCTTGTCTAAGTATGCCACTGCTTTTTGTGGGCGTTTAATTACCGCAAAATCTTCCATATCCTTGTGTCCATGATCAACGCCTATAGTAACTGAATTCATGAATTATGATCAATAGACATTTTGAGTTGTATGGTACCTACCTACCTTGACTAAAGTTCCAATATCATCTTTTCTCACAACTTGTTTACCGATAACCATTCAACATCATTGTCAAAAAATAATGACATTGGAACATTTCCGTGGTCGATTACATTTTGAGTTTAATTAATAATAACAAATAAACTTGGACAAAAATACCAATGTGAACACACTTAACAAAGAAATTATTTCAACGGTACATAGTTTGATCCATCTTTTTACTTTGTCAATCGTCGAATCTATGGATAAACCACAATGAGAGACTTCACACCCAGAACTGGAATTATCTTATAGTTACGGAAACCCGCAGAGAAAATCAGCTTAGCCCAATCTTTCTCACTTCTCTCTTTTGCGTCAAATAATGCCATCATATTCATATCAAAGAAGAGCTTCGTCTCATCTAATTGAATATCACCCTCCTCATTCCCTATCACCACGTCTATGATTAACACATTCCCTTTATCTTTGCCTGTGATTGCCTCTTTACATTTCTTTAGTATTTTTGAGCATTCCTCATCGTTCCAGTCATGCAATATCCACTACATGTCATTCAAATTACAATGACATTAAATATAAATTTGTTATATAGTAAAAGCAATATCATACAATAAAGTGCAACAGTGGAAGGGCATAACAAATAGAATAAATCAAGATATATAAGATGTATATTTTATCTGATCGAATAGAGATCTATAAGTTAAATAGTAACTAGAATGAGACACAAAAAACAATTAATTATATTCTGCACTTTGTATTATCAATAAACTAAATTTCTCAAACAATACATTGGTAGAATGAGTCAAATTATCAAGCAATTTAGGCATATATATATATATATTAACTAAGTTTAATGGTTATCAATTATTAGTCAATAAAAACTTTTACATTATTAATCATTCAAAATTAATTGTTGATATAATTATTTAGGTGATTATTGTTAAAATTAATAAACTTATATCACAGTATAAAATTTTTTTATAAGATATTTTCATCTGGTTAAGACTATGGTTAAGATTATGTTGTTGTAATAAGAAGATAATTAATACTTAAATAATATCTACCTTCAACATAATGGATTCAGCAGACGGAATTGCTTCAAACATGTCCCCTCCAACATATTTTATGTTCTCCGTTCCATGCAAGCCATCAACAACATGTGGGAGATCAAATACATTGCACTTCAGTTGCGGAAATGACTCGGTAATAGCTTTAGCCATAGTCCCCGTTCCTCCCCCAACATCAACCAATGAATTTAATCCCTTGAACACTCCCTTGCACTTCTCAATCATCACACTGGCAACCAATCGACTGTCACTAGCCATGCCATCATTGAAAAGGTTATTGAATAGAGGCTCACACTCAGCAAAATCCCATAATGCCATCCCGTTTTGTGTGTGAAATGGTGTAGGGTCTTCATTTGTGAGCCAAGTAGAGAATTTGTGGAATGGATTCATCATAATTGGATCATGTGCGAGTTGCAACAAAGATGTCATACTCAAGGGATGATCCTTAAGGAGTAGCATGGATGTATTTGTTAGCACATAACTCACTTCTAGCTCATTTTCTGTGATATTGTGCTGAGAGAAGAAACCAGAATGAATCAAAATACGCATCAAGCGACGGATGCTGTCAGTTTTGGAGGGGTGAATTGGTAGTGAAGCAATGAGTTGTGAGAGCGGCATGGGTTGGCCATACTTGTGAATGACATCTGGTATGCACAAATCAATTGCACATTTAAGGGACATGGATTTGATGAAACTAAAAGTTTGATTGAGTATGTGGGTTTGAGCTCTAAGTAGTTTGAGAGAATGGTCTTCATTATCAAAATCCATATTTTGCTACCTCAACTAGCAGCTAGATTTGTCATAGCAACCTCACACCACTTCATGGGTGCATTTATAACGCCAGCACGTCAACTATTAGTGTACTAAAATAATATAATAATATAACACAATCTTCAAAACAAATTAAAAATAAGAAAAACGAGACTAGGTAGGTAATAAGTTCCATTCACTCATTTCTTTTTGAATCCTATCATTTTCTTTTTTAAACAAATATTAATTGTTTAAGTTTTAATAATAGGACTGATTCAAACTTATAGCTCCTTTCCCAAGCCAAATTATTTTGTCTGCTTTTACATTGAATCTATTGCATGATTGTGATGGATTATTTTGGTGAAATAATAGTCTATTTTTTTTTCTCAAAAGCTTTAAAAAAATGCACTAATTAGTTGCAGAACGGGAATAGAGGATAAAAAGAATACACATAGCATACAACAAAAGTTGATTGGAGAAGGTTCAATGATCTAGCAACAAGCAATATGAACCAGAGGAAATTGATGAAGTTTTTGTTGAATTATCTCCTCTCTTTATTGTTATTGTGTGTTGTGTCACTTTCCTTAATTAGCTGGTAGTCCTAACTCGTCAGAATGGACCCACCGCCATGTCCCTTTAACCAATTCTGTATTGTCCATATTTTCAACTTGTTGCTTTAACCATTACAGTGCTACCCCATAACAGGTCTCTCTCGAATAAGTAGGATCTAGTTTGTGAGATATTAAGCCCTCGTCACCACGTTGAGAAAAAAAGATTTCTACTGTTTCCCATTCCTTTAATTTTCTTTCACATTTTTATCATTTCAATAAATTATTATTTATAATTTTAGATGCATGACAAAGGCTACCTTTGAAAATGTTTTTTATCCTTTTTTTCCTTGCTGTACTCTGAAGAAATTTTTCTTTTTCTACTCTTTATTCCTCTCATTTTCTCTTTTTAGGACTTTACAAGATCTCATTAAGTGTTTAAATGTTGAGTTGGTCTGGGTTTAGTTTAACCAATTGAATTGATGCTTGTCTTATTTAAAACTTGAAGATGTCTTATGTGGAGTGAGTCTAGCTTTGATCTTTAAATTTGGCTTGATTAATTAATCTTCTCATTTTGGCTTTGAGATGTCTTATGTGGAGTGATTCATTTGAGGTCTTTTTAAGGTGGTGGTCTTCAATTGAGGGTCATATATGTTTTCTGATGCATCTCATGAGTGTTGGCAGGGCTTAATGAAGTGATCTCATGTGATGAGCCAGCTGCTTTTAAGTCCTCAGGCCCACCATCTTCTTAAACAGATTAAGTCCACTCTTGAATCCTGCAAAATCTAATAAAGGATAGACATTATTTCAACTATACTTTTGCCCACACATGAGTGTAACGAGCTTGGAGGACACTCATATATAGTTGATGTGTATAGATTTATTATTACTTTGCCACATGATTTTTGTTGCTTTCTTTCCTTCCTTGTATAATTTGTATGCGAATTTTGGTGTAATTTATACAATTGAACATTTTACATTAATGATTCTGAAACAGTAATTTTGTTTATATTTGTATGTTGTGCATTTTCACCGATCAAAATGATACAAAATTTATGTTTATTGTCTAAAATCTAAGCATGTTCATATTTTGTAATTAATATATACTACTGTAATAACCCATTTCTTGCACGTACAATAAATTTATAATTTTAATATTATTATACTATCTTTATATATTTTTAATTATTTTTTAGTTTTAAAAAATATTTTAATATATATTATGAATATTAATATAAATTTAAATTATTTTATATTGACATATATCTTATATAATTTTAATTTATAAAATTAATTGTTTTAAGAAATAGATTAAATTTTATAACTATTAGTTTTTTCTTTAAAAAGGAGTTTGATTGACATTTACTGTCAGTGTAAAGTATTGCATAATTAATTATTTTATATATTTTTGTGACAATGGTTATTTGTTTTGTTATTTTTGTTTTATATCAAAGTTATTCCTTTAAATTAAATTACTCTAATATTTAATTATAAAGAAATATATTTTTTATTTATAAAAATCAAACTCAATTAGCGTGAGAGTTATAACAATTCATGTGTGTTGTTCAATCAATTGTGTTAGACTCATTAATTCTAGGAAATATGTAATGCACTATAATCTTGACTTTAATTTTTGAAATATTTTGAAAAATTAATAGTGTTTATTTAGTTTTATGATTTCAATGAAAAAGACTTTGTTAGAAGACAAACCCAACTTTAATGATGTATACGTCTTGAGGTTTAATCTCATGACTTTTACTATTAATTACATTATATTTGAATTTTTCTAAACATATATATAAATATAGATTAAGTTTATATAATCATATATATATATATATATATAATACAATCTTATCCTGATACTTACATTCACATCAATTAAAAATTATGTAATTAATTATATTTTGTAATAACTAATTTATCATTTAAATTTTGATTTCTATTGGATAACAAAAATAAGAGACAGAAAGGTAACATCAATGAAATGAAAGACCAAATACATTTATAAATAATTTAACTATTGATCTCAAAGTAGGTTCCCAGGTTAAATTTTGTTAAACTCATAATCTAACTCAATTAAAATTCTCCAAATTTGATCGGGTTTGGTTTGGGTAATTTTATTGTGAAATCCAAACTAAACCAATGGTATCACAAATGAGTTGGTTTAGTTGCACTAAGTGTGTTTAAATATTTAATATTTTTTATTTATCTAAAACTATATTTGAAAGAAGGACAAAAAAATGTATGGAAATTATATTGAAGTTAATTACTTTGACACTTATATATGTGATATTATCATCAATATTTAATAATCACTAATGTTTGATTATATATAAATAATAGTCTCAAATATATTTTTTATCTTTTAAATTTAGGTCAATGTTTTTTTATCTCCTAAATTTAAATTTTGTTTTTTACTACTACAATTTTCAAAAGTCAAGAGAGACTAAAAATAACAATCTTCAAATTTAAGAGACTAAAAAAAAATTAAAATTTAAAGGATAAAAAACAACATTAACTCACTTTTGACCAAAAATATATTTAAACCCAAATAATAATAATAATAATAATAATAATAATAACATATCACATCAACATGTTGAATTCATAGTTTAAAAATTAAAACTTGTGATCAAACTCATACATAAATGGGTTATGATAGGTTGGGTTCAAGCAAAACATTCAAAAAGTTATTTTAAAGTGTATTAAATCGATTTAGGTCAAGTCTGGTACCCATAAATACCCCTTATCTTTAAGTATATATTTTTTATTATTTTTCTTTTCATTATTTTTTTTGTAATTATTTAATATAAACATCAATTTAAAAATTTAAAACTATTGAAAAAGATTTGATACCATTGCCAAATATTCCTTGTTTTGAATATAATCTTTATGATATATAAAACATTATTATATTAAAGCATTTTTTTATTAATCATTGAAAATGTAATAAAAATAGACAAAAAATGAAAATGATAATGATACATATGTAGTGTCAGAATTAATAAAAAAAGTATAATAAATAATAGATTATTACGATTATCATCATTATTATTATGTTGTGTTATTTAATTTGATTAAAAATACACAATTGATTAAAATTTAAATATAATGAACTATTGATGTATAATTTATGTGTCTTTTTAATTTAATAATTAATTACTTTTTTATAAGAAGAGTTTTATCATTCATAATGATCCTACTTGATTTAAAGAAAATTTTCTTTTATGGAGGATACATCATGGATTAAAGCTGAAAAGGTATATTACAATTTATTTTTAATTTAATAATTAATTGCTTTTATATAAGAAAATTTTTATCACCCAGAATCATTTTCATTTTTTGTCTATTTTTATT
>PYAF01002944.1:165251-181311 GCA_007407185.1 Glycine tomentella | reverse complement strand
AAATTGTGTTTTAGTATAAATTTGAATATATTTAGTAAATACGAAAATATTACTTTCTTAATGATATAAAAATCTTACTTATATTTAACACTTTAAAGAAAAGTGATATATATATATATCATAATTTACTATATCTTGCACTAATTAGCCCGTCAAAGTTAATGGTTTATTTTAAATTAATTATATAAATTAAATTTGATAATACATTAATCAACTTATAAAAAATATTTAAGCTAATTATATAATTTAAAATAATCTTATTTCATTTGTTAAGTTAAAGAGTTGATGTAATAGTATAAAACTTCATATATTCACATATGAGCTAGGGGGTGATTTATTTAACGATATAACTTTAATTTATGTATGTGCAATATTTTTATTGTATGTAGCGTGTCTTTGACTCAAATGGCTAGAGTTAGAGAATACCCATTTTCTCTTACCTTAAAAGAAATTGATATCGTACGAGGGACTACAAATTTATTTATTACAATTAGAATCAATTTCCATTAAATTGCTGATTATGTCCAAAATTGGTTTAATTAAACCAATTGATTGCAATTAGTTTTGTTAATTGCCTGAAAGTTAGTTCATCATATTATGTTTAAGTTGGGCATAAAAATGTGTTACAGACTGTTTTTTTATTAATATTTTCAAATTATTCTCTTGTAAATTAGTTGTATTATATTAATTGCGTAAAATATTTTAATTTGGTGCATATTATCCTGTTGTAAAAATAATATTATGATTTTCAAAATGATTATTAACTCAAATATTTTTTAAATTATTTCAAATTGATTATTTTAATTATTCCAACTAACATATCCATATTAATTATTATTTTATATTTGAAACATGTTTTTTTATACGTATTTTATATGTATTTGCAAATCTATCGTATTAAACATTGCTTATTCATTTTTGTACTCATAATAATTAAACCGCAAAATTACACATCAAAATTAACAGTTACAAAATGATCATTCAAATGGAAGATGATCAGGACTTAATTTCATTTTATTAAACTTATTCAAAGCACTTTATTGCTTTAATTTTGTGAAAGATATATCTCTACGGTATTCTTATTTTGAATTCAAAATTTTGTAATAAACTACCTAGCTATCCGATAACTTTAAATTTTTTCCATTGATTATTCAATTTTTTTATGCGAATTGATTATTCAATTAAAGGATTTGATTTCCCTTACTAAGTTGTTGCAAAATATATATTAAAAAAATTAGTTCATTATTTAGTGAAAGATCTTCTATCGTATAAATTATTTTAACTAATAATCAATTTTTTAAATTAACTTTAAATAGAATAAATATATATTCAAATCAACTCATGGTCATTCAATTATTTCAACAAAACCATTTAATACACACAATATATTTTTGTATGATTCTCCATTGTTTCCCTAAGACAGTCCAATGTTTTTCTCTTCTACTCTTTTATGTTGGTGACTCACAGCAATAATATTATAATTTAAACCAAATATAAAATGCTGTACAACAATTAAAAACAATAAAATAAGAAGAAAAATGTTCGTAGGAAACACCTATAAAAAGAATAAAAGAAATAATAAGATATAATGGTTCCAGATCGCCACATTTTATTTCTCACCAAATTTATCGTATTGTCATCGTCACTACTATAAATATGCCTTTTTACGACACGGATTCGATGACGGTTGTGAAATAATCGTCTTTGTAGGTCACGCGGTGGCAATTTTGTAATTATTTGGATGTTTAGACTACCTTTTCCACAATACGAAGACGGGTTTATACTAGATCGTCGTTGTTTCACTGCGTTGGTCCATTTCAAAGACGAGTTTTTTAAAAAACACCATCTTTGTTTTATGCTCTCCCAAATTTTGATTTAGGTTTTAAACTCGTGCCCTAGCCTCACTCTCATGCATGCCCGAGCCTCTCCTTCCTTCACTTCGTGCCTCAGTCTCCTTCCTTCACTTCGAGCCATCCCTGACTCTCATGCCCTTGGTGAAAGCTACGACCTTCAACAGGTATGTATGGCTTTCATTGATTTGCTTGGAACCTGGTTTTCCATTGGCCATATTTTTTAGGTATTGGGTTTCGATTACTTCATAAATGTGCTCTTCTGAAAAGGGATTTTGTGTTTTTTTCCTATTTGAGATCTGCTATAAGGGTGTAGAAAAAGCTTGACTTTTATGCGGCGGAATCAATGGTTGACTACTTGGCACTCTTGGATGGGTTACTGGAAGCTACCCAGAACAAGATCCGCAGGGTTTTTGCTTTCACTGATTCTGAGTTGTTGGTCGATCAGGTTGGCATTTCAGTGTTTAATGTTAAGTAACATTTTTTTTTGTTTTACGGTATGATTATGATTTATGAAGATCCAAATTAGCATTTGGATGCCAAAATTGAAATCACTTGTATGAATTTTTGTAGCTATTAGCAGCGTGTCTATCGAAGTATTGCCTTGTTTCTTTTCCCATCAATTGTTTAGGCATGTTATGCTTCTCTGTTCATGTTTTGGTTTGTGGATGGACATTGAGATAAGCATTATTGTGTCTACCAACTAGGTTTGAGTCTAGCAGAAGTAGCTAGCCCCCCCACAACTTGATTTACCAAGGTTTGAATCTTTGCTGAGAGAGGTGTCTATATTTAGTGTTTGGTAATGCCTCAAATAGGATTGCTTCCGAAAGAGTATACCTGAAGTGGAAAACTAAAACAAAACTTCAAGCCTTTGTGCTATTGCTGGTTTTGCACAAACATCATATGGTGTTTCATTTCTAAATACTTATTTTCATATTGAATCGAGCATGGCTGTTATTTACTTCTCAATATCTTTTGTTTGTTTGGATGTCCTTTTTCTTTTTTATTTCTTTAGTTTGTATATAGAAAATTGTTAGAGATTTGTGTTCTAGCAGGCACACTGATTCAATTTGAAGAGCAAATTACTTTTTTCTATAATAGCTGATGACTTGGTTATTTTTTATGCACGTGTAAGACTTTTTCTTCAATGTATTTGGGGATGCTTGGTGGACTAGGAGGATTGAGTTTACCATTTAAAATCAACAAATAGCCTATATTCCGAATTTGTTTTAAAAATACATTAATTGACATTACTTTGACATGTGCCACTAACCTCTAATAGTTCTTTAATGTGTATTTGTGAGTATTTCTCAGGTCATTTGTCTTTAACTATCCTTTCGTTTGAATGTGATTATTTTGACAAATTACATTTGGGAAAAAATTGGAGATGCCTCCTTTGACGGCACTGAGAGAAAGGATTCTAAAACTTGCCAACAATTTTGAAGATTTTGTTTTAAACCTTATACTCTTTACTGATCTTGAGCAGCCACTGCATTTGGCCAATATTGGACTTGTCACTTTCCCTATAAATGGTGAGATATTGCTTAAGAACTGTTCTATTTGCTGTGATGACAAGCCAGTGCCAATTATGATTACCTTGAAATGTTCGCACACATTCTGTTCACATTGCTTAAGGGCCTATGCTGATGGTAAAGTACAATCTTGTCAAGTCCCTATAAGATGCCCTCAACCAAGATGCAAGTATTGCATGTCTGTAACTAAGAATAGGTTTTTTCTTCCATTCACATCCTTTGAATCACTGGAGAAAGCCCTTTCTGAAGAAAATATTGACCATTCAGATAGAATTTATTGTCCATTTCCAAATTGCTATGTTCTCCTTGATCCTGATGAATGTTCATCAACAAGGGCCAGATCATCTAGTCAGTCTAACAACTCTTGTATCAAGTGTCCTGTTTGTCAGAGGTTTATTTGTGTGGACTGTAAGGTTCCTTGGCATTCTTCTATGAGTTGTTTAGAATACCAGAACCTGCCAGAGAAGGAGAGGGATGCTTCTGACATAACCTTGCATCGTCTTGCTCAGAATAAAAGGTGGAAGCGTTGTTAGCAGTGTCGTAGAATGATTGAGTTTACTCAAGGCTATTACCACATGACATGCTGGTAAGATACCAAAAAGTGTTGACTATTTTTATATTTATTTCATTACATAGTCTACCATTGCAAACCTGAAATCTACTTAGGTAGTATGCAGTCAAAGTATTATATTGAAAGTGGAACAATATATTATAGAAATTTACATGTTAAGAAGTAAGGGTGGGATCTGTCTATTTAAAGTAGGGTTACATCCAAGTTCTGTTTTCTTCCTTGTCTGTTAATGGTTTCTCATTTCTTTTTATGATTATGTGTGAAGAACTTCTAGATAAAATGAAACTGTTGGTATCCTGTAGGCCTTACTTAAATTTCAGTTTGAGAGTTAGAATTTTTGAAATTTGAATGTATTGTAACCTTAAACTAGATAAGGTCCTTGACAAGTGACTAAGTCATAATATTTAGACTCAGGAGAGAGAGATTAGGTGATGATATGATCCCACTTAATGATAATGTGTATCAGTGTAATTTAAATCTCAGTATTGTTTTCAGATTGCTCCATCTATTCAATGTAATCTTATGATCTGATGCTGCAAATTCAAACTGATCTGTTTTTCTAGGTAACTAGTAGGTACTGGATGCTAAAATGGTATATATTTTGTAAGCAAGTATTAGAATGATAAATTTGTTATTTTTTTAAAATAAATGTGAAATCAGAATAGAGTTCTAAAACAACTGAAGCAAAAAATTTAAAATCATTGTCTCTCTAACCTCTGCTATATAAAATGAGTATCTTTTGATACAATAAAAATACAGATGATAGATGGCTAATTGGTTGTGCTTGCTACCATACGATGACGGTTCCTGTAAATAACCATCTTCGTAGGTTTTTAATTTTAATTTTAATTTTTTTAAAAATTAAAAACCTACGAAGACGGTTATTTAGGAAAACCGTCATCATATGCTGTCATGTTATGACGATTTTTCTAAATAACCGTCTTCGTAGGTTTTTAATTTTAAAAAAATTAAAATTGAAATTGAAAACCTACGAAGACGGTTATTACGAAAACCGTCATCGTAGGTTAATTTAGGATGACGGTTAATTCGTAATAACCGTCTTCTTAGGTTTTTAATTTTTTAAAAAATTAAAATTGAAACTAAATAGGAACGAAGACGGTTATTAAGAGAAAACCATCATCATATGCTAACCTATGATGACGGTTTTTCTTAATAATCGTCGTCGTTTCCTTTTAATTTTAAAAAAATAAATAAATAAAAATTAGAAACGATGACGGTTTTTGGAACCGTCGTCAAAAGTGCCCCATTTTTAACGATACGCACAACAATGTCGGTTTAACAACCGTCATCATAGGGCCAAAATAATCGTCATCATTGGCACTTTTTGCAGTAGTGCGTTAAGAACTTTTCTCTTTTTTACACAAAAATAACCACTAATATTGAAGTGTCGAACATATTAAGCAAGACTCTATATATTGAATTGTATCGTAAATGCGGGATGGGGATGAAAGCCTTGAAAAAAATTAGTAAGCAAGCCCATAATCTCAACAAAATTTAAAAAAAGATGATTAAAAATATTAAATAAATAATTATAAATAAAAAAAAAAGATAAAATAATCATCATTCTGTGATACTCTCAAATTACAAAAAATTGGTGAAGAAAAGTACAAAGCCTAGAAATAGTGTCATGCTGACGGTAAGACCAATTAGGCTTATGTCTTACGCCAACAAATTGAAAAGTTATTAATAGTGTAGATTTTTTTGTTGCTATCATAATATTTTAGATATTTGAAGAACACACAATCACAATCACAGCCATAATCATGACTAAATTACAAATTAATTGGAAATATTCAATAACAACGAAATATAAATATTTATTTATCAAATTTTAATATTCACATAATCCTTGGCCACAAAACTTTTTAAGTTACCTTTTATAATGATATATTGAAAACATTGATTTTTAACGGTAAAATTTTAATAACAATTTCAATTTGTGATTAATAATAAAATTTTAATTGAAAAAAAAATATTTTGATGATTAAAAATTTCCGATATTATGCCTTATCAGTTTTTTTTTTAATTTCTATATATACATTATAAAAATTAATATGTTCACATTATTCTTTTCATTATTTCATTTTTAATCTTTTTTCTCTTTTTTCTTCATTTCTCTATTATTTCCTAAGACTTGAAGTGAATAGTAAGAGTGGACAACTAGTATCAATTAGGGATGGCAAACAGGCCGGCCTGAAAAAAAATGGGGCGGGACAGTCCGGCCCGCTACCCGCTTTTACAAAGTAGGCTAAATGCTAGCCCGCCCTACTTTAATGTGGACCAACGGGCTAGCGGGCCAGCCCGCATCAAAAATTAAAAAAAAATAAAAAAAAAGTCAATTTAAAAAACAAAATACAAAAATTATTAAAAAATACAAATATGATAATTAAAAAAAACACAAAGTTAAATAAAAATAAATAATTTAAAATTAATGCTAAATAAATGATGTTATGTGATAATTCACAAAATTACACCATTTGTAAATGGAATTTACAGTTATAAACTATCCAAAAGTGTAATATGCTAGTAATGAAAGATTATTTGAAAGTATCATTATCATAATCATTTTAATATTAAAACTTAGAAGTTAATTATGAGAGTGCAAAAGAGTATAAATTAAAAAAATATACCTATTTCAAAATATGTTAAATGTATTTATTTAATTTTAATATTTAAATAATATAGGCTTAGCGGACTAGTCCGCCCCGTCCCGCGTTTGACCCGCACTTTTGCGGACCGGGCTGACCCGTCCCACTTTTGATTTGCGGGTTGATATTATCAACCCAGCCCGTGTTTTTTTGCGGGCTAAGGCCCATTTTGCCAACCCTAGTATGAATACAGCAAAAATATCAATGTGTAATTTTCTCGATTATTAGATTCTATTTTTTTCAGGTTTTCTCTTTTTTTACTTTATAACATTTCTATTTATAAATTCTATTGTTGTCTTTTCATTTTATTTTCTTCTTACACTTTTAGAATTGTGATAATATAAAATGTCAAATAAGAAATATGAATCTAGTTTTGAAAAATTAAAAAAATGAAAGTTTAATTCAATCTCAACATGCTTCTATTGATAAATTTGTTACTATTCATAAAAAGGATATAGAAATAAGTACAATTGATGAAAAATTATAGACAATTATTCGTAGATAACATTGAAAATATTGATAGTCTTAATTCCAATAAAGAACAAAAGGATTTACAGGCAAATACTTTATTAGAAGAAAATAATGAACATAATAACACCCCAAATGAAATTTCTGAAAATATTTATGATCCAGGCAAATGAAAAATTTGATAAAAATTTAGAGATTTAATGATAAAAAAAAATTCAATTGGATATATCGATTTACAATTTCCAAAAGTTAAAAATAATAGACATTTTAATTTATATTTTTATCAAAGGATATTACCAAATGGAGAAAATAGGAAATGAGTATGTTATTCTAAAGATTTAGATAAATTGTATTGATTTTGTTATAAGTTATTTTTTTCAAGTGGTATTAGTCAATTAGTAAAAGAAAGGACTAGAGATTGGAAAAATCTTGGTTCAAAACTCAAAAGTCATGAGACAAGTCATGAACATATTAGCACTATGGCCAAATGGATTGAACTAGAAAAAAGATTGAAAAGAAAGAAAAAACTATAGATAAAAAATTTACAAGAACAAATTACTAAAGAAAAGGAACTTAGGGAAAAAGTTTTACTTAGAATTATGGTTATAGTTAAATTTCTTTCTAAAAATAATCTTATTTTTCGTGGGACAAATGAGAAGATATATGAAAAAATAATGATAACTTTTTTAGTTTAATTGAAATACTTGCATAATTTGATCTAATTATGAAAGAACATGTTAGGTTAGATGCATAAAAAAATAGTAAAACCGTATTCATTACTTAAGTAATACTATACAAAAGGAACTTATAGAATTATTAGCCTTCCAAAATTTAAAAAAAAAAATCATAATAAAGAAAGTTAAAGATATAGGATGCAAAATATTTTTATGCTATTCTTGATTGTACAGATAATATAAGTCATCAAGAACAAATGATTCTTATTTTGAGATGTGTTTATACATCGAATTCTCCAATAAAAATTTAAAAAAAAATATTTTATAGAGTTTTTAAAAGTTTATGATACATCAAGAAACAATGTTTTTGATGAGCTTATTCACGCTTTGAAAAATATGAGCTTGATATTAATGATATAAGGGGACAAGATTATGATATTGGATCTAACATGAGGGGTAAAAATCAAGGAGTGTAAAAAAGATTATTATATATAAATTTTAGAATATTTTATATGTCATGTGGATGTCATAATTTAAATTTAGTTTTATGTGATATAACTAATTAATCTCTAGAGTTTCTTTTTCCGGAGTTTCACAACGTATTTATTCTTTATTTGTTTTATCCACTAAGTTATGGAAATTTTTGCAAGATAATGTATGCAAATTTTCTATTAAATCATTATCTCAAACTCAATAGGATAATAGAATTGAAAGTATCAAAGCAATAAAAATTTTAACACAGAAGATATGCTTCAATCATTAAAATGTTGTGAAGATCCTAAATTTAAAAGTAAAGTCGTGTGTATAACAACTATTATATTGAAAACTTTGAATTTTTATTAGGAACGAATATTTGGTAGGATATTTTGTTGTTAATTCAATGATGCAGATTACATAGTGTCACCCCTCATTTCACTTTTTCAACCATTGTTTCTAGCTATGGATAAACCTCGATGAGAGACTTAAAACCAAGAACTGGAGTTATCTTGTAGCTATTGAAACCAACCCAGTCTTTCTCATTTCTCTCTTTTCCAGTAACTAACACCATCATCTCCATATCATCGAAGAGCTTTGTATGATCTAATTCACTGTCTCCCTTCTCGTTTCCTATCACCACATCTATGATAAGCACCTTTCCTTTATCTTTGCTTGCGATTGCCTCCTTACATCTCTTCAGGTTTTTCAAGCATTCCTCATCGTTCCAGTATGAATTATAGTCTACATGTCACTCAAATTACAATGACATTAAATATTCAGTTGCTATTTAGTAAAACAACATTTTGTATGGTAAATTTTAATTGTAGAAGGCCATAATAAACATACTAGATCTCTATTTTACAAATCAAACTATTATGTAGAATGAGTCATATAAAGTTGTGAGAAGTAAATCTGTCACATATATATATTACAAAGTCGCGAGAGAGTGAGAGAAAAGTAAATCTTAGTTAGCATAAAATAAAATAAAATTATAAAATTGTGACTTTTTTAAGTAATAATGTTACTATTAAATAACTTTTAATCCTAACCATCAATTTATAATTGTTCACTTTATATATATATATATGTTAGTCACATGTCAAATTATCGAGCAACTTATACCCTAATTATATATATAATCTTGTATACAATCAAAACATGATGTTAAAGGTTTAGTAAGAAGATATTAATATTTAGATAATATTTTCCTTCAACATATATAATGGAATCAACGAAAGGAATTGCTTCAAACATGTCCCCTTGAACATATTATAAGTTATCTGTTCCTTGCAAGCCATCAATAACATGTGGGAGATCAAATACAATGCACTTCAAATGCGGAAATGACTTGGCAATGGCCTTAGCCATAGTCCGTTCCTCCACCAACATCAACCAATGACTCTAATCAATTGAACACTCCCTTGCACTTCTCAATCACCACACTGGAAATCAATCGAGAGTCATTAATCATGGCATCATTGAAAAGGTGATTGAGTTTAGGCTCACGGCTAGCATAATCCCAAAATGTCACCCCATTTTGTGTGTGAAACGGTGTAGGGTCTTCATTTGTGAACCAAGTAAAGAATTGAAACCATGGATTCACCAAAATTGGATCAAGTATGACTTGTGGCAAAGAAATCATACTAAAGGGATGGTCCTTAAGGAGTAGTTTAGATGCATCAGTTAGCACATAACTCACTTCTTGTTCATTTTCGGTGGCACTGTGTTGAGAGAAGAAACCGGAATGGGTCAAAATTTGCATCAAGCGGGAAATGAAGCAAGTCTTAGAAGGGTGAATTGAAAGTGAAGCAATGAGTTGTGAGAGTGGCATGAGTGGCATAGAGTTTATGAAACCGAAAGTTTGATTAAATATGTGGGTTTCAGCTCAAAGTAGTTTGGCAGAATGGTCTTCAATATCATCAAAATCCATATTTTGCTACCTTAGCCTATAGCTGCTAGATTTTGTGATTAGCAACCTCGCACCATGGGTGGATTTTTAATGCCAGCACGTGCACTATTAGTGTATTAAAATAAGAATATACAATACCATCACCTTAAATTATAGTGGAGACATCTTGATATGCAATAATTTTGTTGAAGTTGCCGAAAACTATAGAGTAATATTCTTCACTCTTTTATTTAATGATATACACGCGTATTCTAGTTGGAAAAAAATATTTCATAAGAACTTCCTCCATATCTACTTAAATCAACACTTAACGTGTGTAAGTGCACGTACACTAAATATTTTAGTAGTACACGTACATTAATTGTCATTTAAGTAACTATAATAAAAGAAAATTTATATAAGAATTTCTCCTTTGCAGATACTATATGACAAATGCAATCAACCTGAAGTAGTTGAAAATTTAGGAAATATGAAATGTATCGAGTTTGCTTTCAGCTGCATTACTTGGGTTCATCATGCTTTTGCTTTTCAAATGTATAAATATCAAGCATAACAAACACATGCATATATAGAGCTCCCTTCTCCGTATGATAGATCTTAACTGCATCACATCAAATAATGAAATCACACAAAACACAGACAATGCAGTTTAAAATTAAAACTAGCTATGAAAAAACAATAATGTACGTAAATCTTCCTAATAGAGAGAAAAAAAAAATGAGAAATATAAGTATAATAAGATTTATAGTTAGCTGTAACATTTTACCTAGCATGTCGCAAATAAGAAATAGTGCTAGTTATTTGTGTGCAAGGGCGAATATCTATTCAAACGAAAAAAAAAATGCACAAATATTAAAATACAAGTTCATAAATTGTTCTCTTGAACAGCTTGAATTTTTTTTTTTCAGTATTACAGGTAGAATTAATAAAAGACTCGTAAAACATCTAGTGGTGCAATCAATCATATATTTTGTTATACACAACGGAGCATGGTTACCACGAAATTATTTGTAACATTTGATGGTGCAATCCAGCACACATCACATAATACGTCCCACCAGTGGCGGATCCAGCATTTTTTTTTTATGTTTGCACACTTAATGATGGGAATTCGTCAGAAAATTTTTTTTAAAGAAAATTTAAATCAACGTTTTATATACAAGGTTATAAAATTGGCTAACAATGTTTGAAGTTATATACGATCGGTGCAATTTTTATCACCTTGCCTCATGTAAACCTTCCTAATACTAGGTCTAGTGCAGTATCAACATTCTCTATTTCTAAAGATAAATATGCTGATGAGAGATGATATATTTATCAGAGAGGAGTCATAAACGGTCTCAGATTTATCAATTTCCCCTCAACAGCATCTACCAAAATAATGAGATCTTAGGCAGCTCACCACCACAAAGCCTCCATCTAATAACACAATATTATTGGAGTGCCACTACAGCTTTTGCATTGAACTATATAGAACTAAACCTAGTGTGTAATAAATAATCTGGTTTCGAAATGGTATGACACAATATAGTAAATAACTACTACTTCCTAGGTTCTCAATAAATATTAAACCTGACAGTGACAAGCTGTGCATACAAGTTCATTGTGATAAATTGAATATGACACAAAACATAAGCTAACTACATAACACTATATGACTAGGAAGATGGCATAATTGTACCACAGTAGCATAATTTAGATTTGTCCAGTAAGTTGAAGAAATATAGTTCTAGCATCTTACTATTTTATAATTTCACAAAAAAAAAAAGTACATAAACAGATGACAGCACAAGGACTTAAGCAGTGATGAGTAGCCAAATTTGAGTATTAGAAACAGAGCAACATATTTATTTTCCGATTAAATTAGACTTTATCAAGTTGCAGTCCGCAACTACAATTATGACTGCAACATCAAAAAATTTGTGGTCTCCACACCCTATTGCAGCTACCTCAGCTGCAATATCAAGGATTGCAAATTCACAGTTCACGACAAAATTGCAACTGCAATCCCAACTAATTGCAATTTAAAACCAGCATGAACTGTCTACAGCAACTTGATTGTCACGTGCAGAAAGCATTATATAAACATAGCAGACACAATAAAAATAAGCATCTCACCAATTACAAAATCTTAAACTGAAAAACCTATTTTTCTCCCTCGTTTCACTTATTTCATCATTAGTTATTCAATACCACGTGCTCAGAGCACTTTTCACAAACACCACGTGCTCACTCACTGCATTCGTACCTAACTTGAAGGTGCCGTGCCGAGCCAAAGCCGAGGTGATCGTGGCTCGTGGGAGACAGACAGCAGAGGCCATCGGCGGCGCGGTCCGCGACGAGGGGATGGGTGCTGTCGTGCTGATGCGGTCGCGACGAGGCCTCAAGGGAGCTGCTGAGCTGCACACTGATGACGACGGCGCGACGAGGCGAAGGCGATTCCGGCGGGGCGACGGCGAGGGCGCGCGGACGTGCGAGCTTCGAGGAGGAGATGCAGTGTGGTCACTGTGGTGAGACGTGAACGAGAGAGAGAAGAGCTGTGCATTTTGTAATTTAAAAAAAAAAAAAAAAAAAACCCTAAAGTTTAGTGTCCGCACGTGCGGACACTTGCACCGGTCCGCCCCTATGTCCCACTAACCCCCTATTTGGTTTTTATAGGGAAAATTAAACACAAGCTAATAATTTGTTCAAGAGTTTTTTTCATATACGATCGTATTTCAACCAAAAATTGTTGGCACAAGGCCAGAACTAATGTAAACTTGAGTAAAGGTACAACTTTACCCAAAATGATGCAACACGATGAAGGCGATTGCCAAATAAACAGCCACAATTACCTCATGGTTTAAAAGAATCTCATTTCAATCAAAACCAGCTTTATATATATATATATATATATATATATATATATATATATATATATTTATATATAAGGCTTTTTTTTATTTGATGAAAAAATTTCTCGACCCCAGACCCACAGCCAATTTTATCCATAACTGAACGCTAGATGTCAACAAAACATCTGCAACTGAAAATCAGTTGAACAAAAAAATATTGGAATGTGCTTAACTTTTTCAATACTTACAAAAGGACTCCAAAACCTAGCTGAGCTGCGTGACGCAAGAAAATTATAAAACCACCGGTACCCTAATGCAGGAATGAGATGCTCCACCTAGGGGTGGGCAAAAAAAACTGAATTAAAGAACCGATGCTAAACTGAACTGATAAAAAATTACTGAACTTTTTTTAATAAAAATTTATCTAAATTATTATATAATTTAGTTTCAAAAACCTGAACTACTTCTAACTTAACAATTAACTAAACTATGAAACAAAAACTGCTTCCTAAAAAAATTTAAATTATGTGACAACGTCCACTTTTAAATTGTGTCTATGTAGTAGCTCAATTCATTTCCCTTCCTTGTCCCTTTAAATTCTTTATTTTATCAATTAGTAGTGTAGCACAACCACCAATGATTGAATTTGCCCCCTTTTCCATCCATCTTTTATTGCTTAACTTAAGATCGACAAACTAAAGGTTAATATCTGACAAAGAAAAACACTAAATCTTAATATTATTTTTTTAAGAGAAAAATGTTAATATCAATTCCTAGAAAAGGTGCTAAAAAATTTTTTTTTTAAAAAAGAAAGCATTGATTATATTTTTATTCTAAATGCAATAAATATTTTTAATGTTGGAGTATTTGAAATACAAATAAATAAAAAATACATTTTCTTCTCAAACGTTTTCAAAACAAATGATCCTTAAAAATAATTCGGAACAATTTAAAGCAATTTGAAATAATTCAAAATAGTTCAATTTAAATCGGTTCAGTTTAATTCAAATCACTTCTACAACAATTTGATTTAGTTTGTCAATTCAGACGAACTGCATTTGTAGTTCATAACAGTTCAGTTCGAATTGAACAGCCCTATCTCCACCTCTATCAAACCACCTAGACTACTTTATGGCATTTGCCAGAACTCTTCAGAACAACAATGAAATAAATTAAAAAGAAAAGAGGAAAATGTATATAATTTTAAAAGCTGGAAAAAACAATAGAAGGCTCAACAATCAAAATTCCGTTTCTCCTATCCGTAACAACGGTGAATGCAACTACTGTACCACCCTGTGTCTTTCACCAGCATCCTCCCGCTCAACCTGAAAACAATGAAAAACGAAGTTGCCATCTGGTCTTGAACCTAAGATATTTTAGGTATTTCATACATCTCTAAACTCTATCAATGTCAACAATGAAGAAAATTACTCTAATATGGAATTGTATTTAATTCAACACTGTATAGCACTCATACGGTCAACTATGTCCTTGCTTTTGCTTTATAAACGTTACTTCTAATATTAAAGATGGAATGGAGTTAACCGGTGCCTTATTCTTCAAACACAAATGAATATTAATCATAAAATTACATGTGTCTAGCGTAATGATCTGTTATAACTTTTGTAGCTTTGGCAAACCAAACAAAGAACAAAAACTAAGTAAAATCAAGCAAGAGGAACTGAGGAAAGGCAAACATCGACAAGGATTTGATTCACATCATTGTCAGTGCTCGCGACACGGAAAACACATGCACATATAACATATTATTGAAGTAAACAGAGGATTGGCTTTGTTATAACCCAGTGCCCGGAAGCTCCTCGTTGTGTAAAGGCATGGGGAAGGATCATTGTACGCAGTCTTACCCTTGCATATGCAAAGAGACTGTTTCCATATTAGAACCCATGGCCAACCAGTCATCAAGGTACAACTTTACGGTTGTGTCAGAGCTCTCCCTTGCTTTATTAATAACTAACTTCCAAAAAAAAAGAGGCATTGGTCTATTTTCAATCTCAGATAATAAAAAATGTTTCCACTTTCTAACATTGTCTATCTTCAAAGTTCAGAGCACTGAAATTGTATCCTATGGCATCATTTATTTGAAAACAATGATGGGTATGACCTTCAAATTAGAACTGAATGTCAACAATTATAAATTATAAATATTTAAATTATGATCTGCGAAACTTTCCCAAAGTTAAGATGTTCAAAGAAAGTAATTCATGGAAATACAATATCCAATAGCATTTAAAAGCACGGATATTTTTTCATAGAAGGAAACATCGTATTACCTCAACAAGTACCCTTGTCTTCTTTGATTTAGAATCAAGGCCATTCTTCTCAAGTTTCTTTGAAGATAAAGCCAATTTCCTTTTTGCTCTACTCCGATCTATTGCTTCTTCCTCTTCATCATCAGTGCTTCCAGCTGCATTAGTAAGCTTTGTCATGCTTTTACTTTTCAAATGTGTAATTTTGGAACTATTTCCAAACTCATGTCACAGAGATTCGTTCTCAATATGAAAGGTTATCATTTGCAAAATTGTTTGTCTAAATTATTTGATTAGACTATAATAATTTGAAAGTAATCAGAAGCCATGATTGTAGATCAGTAAGTAAATCAGTAAACATTGTTTTAATTTCTAAATCTTTTTCCTTTTATCATCATAATTTCCATAAATTTATGATTAAAGATGAAAAGACTAGGAAGATCTGATTACAGCATCAAATCTAGAATAAATGAAGACATACGAGAAGTGACTAAAGAAATTATGCAGCCAAATTGAAGTCGAAACTAAACTAAGATAATAATATCCTATCTATTATGTCTACCTAACTAGGTGCGGAACATGGATAACATGACCTGCTTAACTATATCATACCCATAGTTTTAAATAGCGGATAGCGGCTGGTAGCGGCTGACCCTCAAAACGCTATAGCGGTATAGCGGGTAGCGGTAAAGCCGCTACTGTGAAGTCCATAAGATACTTATATAATAAGTTATACCACATATATAAATGCTATAAGATAAGAAATCACCAAAAATAGGAGAAAATGAGGAATGAAAAGTATAATACTA
>PYAF01002944.1:132203-150822 GCA_007407185.1 Glycine tomentella | reverse complement strand
TGGATATTCATTGCATAGCAAGGCATATAGAGTATTCAATAAAAGAACAATGTGCATTGAAGAATCTGTACATGTGATTTGTGATGAAACTAATCCCTCTAAGGAGGAAAAAGAATTGGAAGGTGATGCAGGTCAGCTGGAAGAAGTAATTGAAATTGACAACACCTCAACCAAAATTGAAGAACCAAGAGCTGAAACAAAAGCAAGACCCACAACCCCTGTTCAAATGCCTAAAGATTGGAGAACAACAAGAGACTTATCACTTGACAACATAATAGGTGAAGTTTCAAAGGGAGTATCTACTAAATCCTTATTAAAAAAAACCGATGTTGTGATATGGCATTTGTTTCACAAATTGAGCCTAAGAACATTGATCAAGCCTTGAGTGATGAACATTGGATGCATGCCATGCATGAAGAGTTCAATCAGTTTAAGAGGAATGAAGTTTGGGAACTTGTTCCTAGACCTTCATCTCTTAAACCCATTGGCACAAAATGAGTTTTTAGAAATAAGCTTGATGAGAGTGGAATCATAGTCAGAAATAAAGCCAGATTGGTAGCTAAAGACTATAACCAAGAGGAAGACATAGACTATGAGGAAACTTTTGTTCCAGTTGCAAGATTGGAAGCAATCAGGTTATTACTTGCATATGCATGCCTCATGGATTTCAAACTCTTTCAAATGGATGTTAAAAGTGCTTTTTTAAATGGATATATTGAGGAGGACATATATGTTGAACAACCTCCTGGTTTTAAAGATTTTAAACATCCAAATTATGTTTGCAAACTGAAAAAAGCACTTGATGGTTTGAAACAAGCTCCAAGGCAATGGTATGAGAGGTTAAGCAAAATTCTGCTTGAACAATCTTTTACAAGGGGCAATGTTGATAAAACCTTGTTTATCAAAAGGCTTGGAAATGATTTCTTATTGGTTTAGATTTATGTGGATGATATAATATTTGGTTCTACTAACCACAAGTTGTGCAAGGATTTTTCATCAGCTATGCAAAAAGAATTTGAAATATCAATGATGGGTGAACTTACATTCTTCCTTGGATTTCAAGTAAAGCAAATGAAGAATGGAACCTTTCTTAACCAATCCAAATACTGTCTGGAAATCATTAAGAACTTTGAAATGGACAAGAGCAAGGATGCTGCAACTCCCATGGCTACATCAACATATCTTGATTCAGATGAAAGTGGGAAGAAAGTTGATGAGTCAAAGTACAGAGGAATGATTGGATCATTGTTGTACTTGACAGCTAGCAGACCCGATATAATGCTCAATATTTGTTTATGTGCTAGATATCAAGCTAATCCTAAAGAATCACACCTTACAGCTGTCAAGAGAATTCTGAAATATCTCAAAGCTACACCAAAAGTTGGTCTTTGGTATCCAAAAGGTGCTTCTTTAAATATTATTGGTTATTCTGATTCTGATTTTGCAGGTTACAAATTAGATAGGAAAAGCACAAGTGGCACTTGTCATATGCTAGGCAGCTCATTGATCTCATGGCATTGCAAGAAGCAGTCATGTGTGGCATTATCTACTGCAGAAGCGGAATACATTTCAGCTAGAAGTTGTTGTGCTGAAAGCTTGTGGCTTAAACAACAAATGCTTGACTACGGAGTAGAACTGAATGCTATTCCTCTGCTATGTGACAATACAAGTGCTATCAACATATCAAAGAATCCAATAATGCATTCAAGAACAAAGCATATTGAGATAAGACATCATTTCCTCAGGGATCAGGTTCAAAAAGGTAACATAAAGGTAGACTTCATTGACATCAATCATCAATTAGCTGATATTTTCACAAAGCCTCTATCAAGGGATAGATTTTATACACTTAGAAATATGCTAGGGATCCTTGATGAAAGCAACATTATCTAGCTTGTTTTGTAAATGCTGTATATGATATGTGAAAGCCTATATGTCATTAAATGCTTAAATGTTTGTATCAATGTCAAAAATCTGCTAAAATGCTCTGTTTTTGATGAATTCTCTGTAATAATCGATTACACCACGGGATAATCGATTAAAATCATTAAAATCAAGTCTAGAACGAAATTGATACTCATGTAATCGATTACACACTGATGGTAATCGATTATTCTTCACATTTTCAAAAATTGCTTATCTCTGGAATAATCGATTACACATCGGGATAATCGATTACAGTGTTCAAAATCCCAAAACTACAAGCACATCTCTCTGTAATAATCGATTACTTATGAGCCGTAATCGATTACCATTTATATTGAATTGATGCTCACTCTATAATAATCGATTACCACTCGGGATAATTGATTACCTATGGCCTTGATACTTGGATAACTGATTCGAGCTGTAAAATAATCGATTACTTAAACAAAGAATCGATTACAGGTCATCTTCAACCTCTGATCAAGATTGAAATAATTGATTACTTATGCAAATAATCGATTACCATGTGTTTTACAGGAAGCCTAATTGAACTGGAATAATCGATTATATTACGAAATAATCGATTATTCATGTTGTTGTCTGAATTCTGACAGTTTTTATGAGTTAATTAAACTGCCCAATCCGTTCTAAAACAACACCCAATGCCATTAAACCGTCCCAACAGCTATATTTTTTAAAATTATGAACGTTAAGAGCCTAATTTGTGCCTATAAATAGTGAATTGCATGTCTTAGAATATCTGCACCAACTCTCTTCTTTTATTCTGCAATTTTCTGCTTTCTCTCTTTGTGTCTAGTCTGCATTCAATTCTCTCTAAACACCATGTCTGAGCCTTTTGCTAAAAGGATTAGGAAGCCAAAAAGAAAGCCTGGAGAATCAACTTCTCAACCTCAACCCCCTGTCCCTCAACCAGCCAACAGATTAGATATCTGGTTCTCTTCAGAGACAGATAAAATGAACTACCTGCAGTTCAATGCTATTAAACCTGTGGCAACCTCTAAGTACATTGAGTTAGACTGGTTTATTAGGCAAGGATTCCAATTCCCAGCCTATCTTGAGTCTCAAAGCCTTAGGAGGTTTCTAGAGATGAAGGGTACTTTCTACCCTGATCTTGTTAGAGTGTTTTACACCTGCTTGAAGGGTTCAATGCAAGGTGATATGAGATCAAAAGTGAAAGGGGTAACCATGCACATAACCCCTGACATATGGGAAACAGTTGGTGGGATAGTATGTGAGGGAGCCCGAAGATTTGATGAAGAACCTAAGGGCTACAGCAAAATGGACACTTATGGGGGCATGCTTCATGATCCACATATGAGGCTTAGGACTAGGCTTGGCACTGGTCCAATGACAGCAGAAGATAGAATGCTTCACTATCTGATCACCTACATCGTTACTCCAAGAGGTACTAACCATGCCTAAGCAACTGATGAAGATCTTCAGTTGGTGTATGGGCTAAAGCACCACATTCCTATGAATTGGCCTCTGATATTTGAAGAAATTATGTTGAAGTCAAAGAGGTTGGTTAATTACCCATTCCCTTATCCAGTTTTTGTATCTAGACTCATTGATCATTTCAACATAGATGTTGAAAATGAAGTCATAGATAATACCCTCTCCTACAATAGCCAAATTAAGGAAAAACATGTTACCAAGATGGGTATGAGGAAGACTCTAAATGGATGGGTAATTGCTGCCCAGATTGGAGCTGTTGAGCAAGGAAAGATGGCTGCTGATTCAGAAGATGAGGGTCAACCATAGCATCAACAACAAGCCTTCTCTGATTTTGAATCCTTGATGATTCAAAAGATGGACTCTATGCTGAAGCTTCAAGAAGACTTCAAAGCTAAAACTCATGAAGCCTTAGAAGATATTAGAGAAAGATTGGATGCTATTCAGGCTAACATGGATGATAAAGCCTCTGTTGAATTCTAGGATTGATAGTTTATGGTTTTTCTAGTTTATGTTTAGTTTATTTTTCTGTTTGTAATGGACTGTGTTATGTTATGTTTTCCTTTATAGTTTGTTTTAAATTTCCTTCATGTACTGCCCCATATGTTAATCATATTAATGGACTATGCAATTTCAGTTTTATATCCGCTGTGCCTACCTTATTTTTGACTTTTAACAAGCCAAATAGGGAGAGAATTGATTAAGGGGGAGTGAGTTCAAAAGCACTCTGTTTGCCCCTGTTTTTGGTTCAACTTTTTGCCAAAAATTTTGATCTAAATGTATGCTGAAATTTAGGGGGAGTAAAGGCATAAAAAGGAAATCAATCAATTGGTATAATGCTTAATTAAATAAATCATGTATCACATGTGCTTTAACACTTGGTTCTTGGCAAGGTATTGAAATTTTTCAGGTTTATAAAAGCTTGTTCAACAAATAGCTTTTCAAATTGATCCTCAAGTATCTGTGCTTAATCAAATTGAAGATTTGGCATGTTTAAAGCCAAAAAGGGGGAGATTGTTGATTCAAGTGAAGCCAGGCATCAATGAACAAGGATCAAGCTTCAAGGATTTTGTGCTTTCAACATGACCAAGGATAAAAGTTCCTAGAAAAGCTTGAAGATCAATTTGATTAATGTAAAAGGAAGTTTATGATCTGATAATCCAATTGAGCATATCATGCATGAATCATTCATCTAGGATTGATAGATTAAAGATCTTAGTAAAAGTATTTAAATAGAAAGGCATTTAAATTTACAAAGTTTTTGGAAAAATAAGTTCCCACTGCATTAATCGATTACAAAGGTTGTGACATCGATTATTTTGTTCTTCGTGCCCTTTAGAAAACAAATCATGATCATTGTAATCGATTACATATCGAATTAATCGATTACTCAGGCTTTTTATGAAAAATGGAACTCTCTGTCTTAATCGATTACAAAATTTGGTAATCGATTACATGTTTACTTAGAAATACATGACCTGTTGGTATTTAATCGATTACACATTGTGATAATTGATTACATAGTTCATTCTTGAAAATATGGTCACTCTGTCTTAATCGATTACATAAACTGGTAATCGATTACATGCTATTACATGCATACATGAAGAAATCATGGCTCACTGTCTTAATCGATTACTTCACGGAATAATCGTTCATAGCTCAAACCCAGAACTTATTAGGAGCATTTTAATCGATTACAATCTTGATTTAATCAATTACATATGCTAAATAATCGATTACTGGAGCGGGTTTAATCGATTATTTTCAGTTAGATAACTGTTATAAATAGAACCCACTATTTTGAGGGTTGTAACTTTTGATTTTTCAAATTCTGAGCATTCACAAACCTTCATGAGCTTTCATTAGTGGGTTTTCTGAGTTACTAAATACTTAGGCTTCACAGATTCATATGATTGTTTGATTCAAGAGTGTGAAGCATCATTGTTCATCAAAGCATAAGGAAAGGAATGCATTGAGTTAGTAATTTGTCATTCAACCTGGTGAATCATTCATGTGCATGAATTCTTGGATTATCAGGTGATATATTTCCTTATTCTTTGAAGGTGTAAAACTGTTCTTTGAATTTCTATAAAGATTAGTCTATTGTGAATGAGTTTCTTGCAAGGTTAGAGATAATGTTTCTCTAAGGACAGCTGAGTAGTGTTCTCAGTGTGGGTTTTGGTCTCTAAGGGTCTAATAGGGTTTTAGACTTCTGAACTTTATCTAGGGTTGATAAAGAGAGGCTTGTAAGGATATTTTTGCAATAGTGGAACTCTACTCTAGTGTTGAGTGGAAGAACTGGATGTAGCTTCATAGTATTTGAAGTGAACTAGTTTAAAAATCTGTGGCCAATCTTTCTTCTCACCTATTCATCTTTTAACTGCTTTGTTTGTGAATCAATTTCATTGCACAGAAAGTTATACTTTGTTTTCTATTCTTCTTGAAAAAGGAATTTGATTGGATATTGATTCTTGGTTTTGAGACAATTTTTAATGTGATAAAGATCTTGTAGAAAAACTCTGATTTTAAATTTTTAATTTACCAAGGTTCAACCAATTCACCCCCCTTGGTTGATTTGAAGTATTATATTCATTTTCAACCATCAATGCATCCTACTTACGAGATCATTGTATTGTTTTAACACTGACAAAGAATAGGCACTTACAAGCTACCACAAAATCTGAATATGCATTGGAAGTGACAGACTTTGCTAAATGGATCCTTGAAATTAGTGACGACAATTTTGGTCAGCCAAATGATGGATATGCTACAATAGAAATTCCTCCAGACTTTCTAATCCTAGACTACATTGATGTTATTGTTCAATCCACATAAGAGTCGTACTTGCATCTACAAGACTTATAATCACAAGGCTAGCTGTGATAACCTGGAGTCTGGTGCAGATAGCACTAGGCATTTGAGGGAATGGCGCAAGTAACACCACAGTGGCGCGAGAAGCGCCAATGAGGTCTAGATGGTCATTCCTCTGGGTGCCCTGCGCGATTAGCACCACATGTGCCCTAGAAAACCTGTTTTCTCTGAATTTTAGCGCGGATAACGCCATGGGTGGCGCCATTGGCGCCGAAAGTGCTCTGGAAAACCTATTCTCTCTGGTTTCCAGCGCCACAGGTGCAGAGAGCTTGGCGCGGTTAGCGCCAGAGGTGACGCGATCAGTGCGGGACCTCTGACGGGGCAGGTATAAATGCTCATTCACACATTTTGGACGGAAATTCTCTTCTTCTTCCTCCCTGAGCTTTCCTCCATTGCTGAAGCTTCCAAGCTTCATACCTCTTCATCCTTTGACCAAAACACCTTCTACCAAACATAAAACTTGTAGGAAACCACCTAGAGAGCTAGAATTCTTCATCACTTTTCCCAAAAAACCACCAAATGAAGATCGAAATCTCTACGGAGCTTTCTAAAACTCGAGCTTAGCGAGAAAAAGGAGCGATTCTAGGACACCCAAGCTAGGGGAAGTGGTCCACTGGTCTTCCTTGTCGTCTTTGAGGTAAGAAACTCGAGTTTTACCGTTTGATTTGTGATTTTGATTTTGGGATGAATAATGACCCTTTTGAGCTAGAGTTGAAATTAGCATTGGGTCCTTTAGAAAAGTATGTTTAGGGAGTTGTTGTGATGAAGGATTAGCTTTCAAATGTTAGTTTCATGAACCTTGGTTTTTGGCTCTGTGATATGCATGTGTGGCTAGTATATTGAGTCACTTGATAATGCTATGACATGCAAGAGCCATGATAATTGCTTTGATGTGTTTGGGAGGCTTTAGAAACGGTGTCTTGTGTGAGAAAAATTGTTCAAGCCATATGTAAATTCTTGAGTTTGGCCTGTATAGAGCTTGAGCTCTTTGTGTTGGCTTGTACCGAGTTTGTGGAGACTCTAGTGCCTTGGCTAGGCCAAGATAGACCACTGAGGGTCTATGTGCTGTTAATGTTTTGGTTGGTCTTGATAAACCTTAAGTTAGAGGACTTAGAGGTTTTGGATAGGAATGAGGTTCCTTTCATGGTAACGGTTGAGGACCGTTGTTGTGTGCCTTGTATGGTTGATTTGGGTTTTGATTTGAGCTTATATGCCTTGTATAGGGCGTGACACCGAGGGTGTCAGTGGCGTAGACCATCGTTCAGGGACCAAACCGCAGAGCACGACTTTATCAGGTAAGTTCTTGGTTCCTTGGGGATGTTTCCCACTGTTGTGTTCCACCATACTCTGAGGGAGTGATGGTTTCATTCATGATGCATGCATTGAAATGGTTGTTACTTTCTCATAATGATATGTGTGCATGATTCTATGTCATGTATGTATGAATACCTATGATTAGATCTTCTGGCCAGTTAGATAGATATGGACCTCCCTAGGAGAAGAGTGCACCTCCTAGTTTGGTTTGCTCTTGGGTGATGATGATCCCTTAAAACCAAGAGATAGGTGGTCTCGTCGCGGTTGAAGCCTATTCTCGGAGGTGCCATATACGTGCGTCCATGCATAAGGAGTAGCTCCTGATGGGATGGCACGGGTGTGAGTTCCGGTCTCACACTGAGGTTTGATGCTGATGATGATGCATTATGGCGACGTAGTTCCGCAGTATACATTAGAGCTAGATGACTTGGCTATGTATTGTTATGAGGGCTGGAAGGCCAGATTGTTTGTGATGCCTTGATGACGTGTGTCATGGAAAGTGAGTCAGGGTGGAGGAGATGCCTCCAAGGACCCTGAGCTTACTGAGATGTATATCTCACCCTGTATGGGGTTTATGTTGTTTCAGGTGACTCTTCTGGCAGAGATGATCGGTCTCAGGGCGGGAGGCCCCAGTAGAGACAATATCTGCACGACTGTGTGTCAGCTTGAGGAGAGCTTGGTAGCTCAATTTTGCTGATGATGCTTTGTACCCCTGTAGAGGGAAGATGTGTGTGTGTGTGCACACATGCTATGTTTTGTGTTGTGTGTGTGTATATATATATATATATATATATATATATATCTTGTATACCCTCGTGTGAGGAAGGATCTTTGAGATCAAAATACTCGGATGCTTATTCTTTTGTATAGACACTGTGAGTGTCAGAGATGTATATGTATATGTATATATACCTTGTTTACCTCCTGATATATCTGTAGAGATATTGTTTATGCATTTGCCATGGTTTTATTTATGTTGTTTTGGATCATGAGGCTGAATTATGCTTATGTTGGGTACTTAACGCGAGCCATACATAATGAATCAAGAAATACGATTTTCGAAATCGCTTCCGCGGCTTTTTAAGTAAAGTAATTACTGCGCTTATCTGATTAAATAATATGTTAATACACCGGATGCATACGGGGTGTTACACTAGCAAAGCATATAATTGAAGTTGAAATCCTCTCAAGCAATAATTTGGGAACTCGAGTACTAATCCCTAGGATGTCAATGTCTCCTTCTCAATCATCATGGCCTTTCAAGCTAATTAGAAGATAGTTTCCAATTATTGTGTCTTATCTATGACAATTAGTAAATCTAGGGCAATCATTAGCCAATGTCTGTTTATATCTACCCATACCAGTTTTTAGCCATGAACAATTATATGTTGCACTTTCAAGAGTACAAACAAAAAAAGGATTAAAAGTAATTATGCATGACAAAGATAAAAACCCTTTGATCACAACTAAAATGTTGTCTTCAAAGAGGTTTTCCAAAATCTCTAACAGGTTTTGTTAACTATTCTACCTGTTTCTAGACTATTAATATTCATTTACCAAATTGATATCCAGGCCTTAAGCTATATTATTTTGTAGTTGTCCACTTTGTTTGCCAAAAGCAATTATGCTTTCACAAGTTTAGCTTTCTAATTATGATTTATTCAGAAAACACACTCACTTCACAACCGTGAATGACAATAAATCAAATATGTTGTTATGCTATTTCAATATTAACTTTCATCCTTTTTGAATTTGGTGTACCTTTCAGTGGAACTCACTTGTAACTAACAGATTTCACCATTACTTCTTAGATTATAATACATGACATTACTCATTAAATGCCTATTTAATAGTATTCAATAATTCATTTTGCAGAAAATTTATAGGCTTTTACATACATTATCTTTATTATGCATTTTGGTATGACAATCTTTTGCTAACATGTATTCCTCCCAACATCTAAATTAACTTCTAAATTTTATTTCACATGCTCTCCACTACATATTTCTTATTTAAAAGATTTAACTATGCATTCTATACTGGATTTTAGGAACATGTAAATTACAAGTCACCCAATTCTGGATCCAATATCATTCATATGCACTTCTGCAATAACAACACCTCTAACCAAATTTGCACACTTTTAGAATAAATTTTACATTCGCTATCTTTATTATGCATTTTGGTAGAGTCAATCTTATATTCATTTGTCAAACTGATTATCCATGTCTTCAGCCATATTATTTTGTAGTTGTTCATTTTGTTTGCCAACAGCAATTGTGCATTAACAGGTATGACTTACTAATTCTGAATTATTCAGCAAGCACACTCACTTCACAACCATCAAAATTAAAACACCATGTTTAATTTTTACTAATTTAACTTTTTATTAAATATTGCAATCAAGCTCTTGTGTTGTAAGCTCAAGCAACAATTAAATTCTTAGATTTTCTAATTACTACTATTTTTTCTTCTTCTTTACTTAGGATTGTTGATTCTCATTCGTGTATCCATTTAGCAAATTGTGATAAATTTATAGTAATCATTTTCTTAGAATAGTTAAAGAATCGACAAATTATCGATTTTGTCTGATTTTTATTGTTCAAGACATGTTCAATAATTTCTTAATTGATTCTATAGATTTCTGATAAAATTTTTGGTTCAACTTATCTTTTTTTAAAACCTTGCTAGAGAATATGTTTTAAAATTTTATTTTTTAATTAAATGGTTTAATAATCTATACCTGGATATTAGAAATCAATTCCAAATATATATGTTTTATTTTTAAAATATATTCCTAACAATCTCTAACTTTTTATCTTTTTAAATCTATTATTTTTAACATCTTTCATTCTAACTTGAATTTATTTTTTTTTTTAAAAATGGTTATCATAAATTAAAAAAATAATATATCATAACATAAATTATTTATTATAAATCTAAAATTATATGTAAAAGATGCACATACTACAATCCTAGTTATTAATTACTACTATATTAATCTAAAACAACTGAGATTAAAAACCTTAAAAATGCTTTAGTTTCGCCTCCTTCGCGAAGATTCTCGACCATCGATATTAATTATGTATGTGCACAGGTGTATGTATGTATGTATTCCTTTTACTACTTTTCTGCTACTTTGATCATGTTCTTGCGGAGCAAGAAAGATGCTGAAGAAATTCAAATACCCCCGTCAATCACACGCACCCAAGACCAAGAGGAGGAGGGGTACAACATATTAACTTCGTAGTTCAGTTTCTCTTTTTGTTATTCTATTCTCCAGAAAGTACAAGTGATGGTGGTGCTTCCGGTAGTGAAGCTAGCAACACTCGCTCTGAGAACCGCGTGCAAACCAATCGCCAACAGGCTCAAGAAGGAGGCTGGTTACCACCCCAAGTTCCGAAATTTCATCATCAGCATTGCCCAGGTCAGGTCCTACTTTTATTTTCCTTTCCTTTCTCGCACATGTGTGAGTGTGTTCACCCTCGCCCGTGTTATGTTGTGTTGTGTGTGAGACTCTGTTTCTCTCTGTGTCTCAGGCCAATCATAGATTGACGACGAGAGTGCAGAGACGAATTTACGGCCATGCCACTGATGTTGCTATCCGCCCTTTGAACGAGGAGAAGGCTGTGCAAGCTGCTGCTGATCTGCTTGGAGAACTCTTTGTTTTCTCGGTCGGTAATCATAAACCATTATTATTATTATCATGAATTGCCTTCTACCTG
This sequence comes from Glycine tomentella, assembly GCA_007407185.1. Classification (NCBI taxonomy): domain Eukaryota; kingdom Viridiplantae; phylum Streptophyta; class Magnoliopsida; order Fabales; family Fabaceae; genus Glycine; species Glycine tomentella. The sequence continues at coordinate 139,510 of PYAF01002944.1, read as the reverse complement.
TTTGTGTGTTTTACTGTGTTGATGCGAATTGCAGATTGAAGAGGTTCAGCTGCAATATGATAATTAAGGCTGAAATATGTTTTTAGTCCATTAAATTTGAGAATTTATCTTTTTTGGTTCCCCAATTTAAAATGTGTATTTTTTAGTCACCCGAATTGGTGAAATATTTTTTTTTTTTAGTCACTCCTGCAATAAAAAAATGACACAAAATGTGCATCCAAACATCCAAAAATTGTTAGGAGACTAAAAAAAGCAGTTTGCGGATTTAAAGGACTAAAAGATGCAAATTTTAATTTGGGGACTAAAGAAAACAAACTCAGAATTTGAAGGACAAAAAAACTTATTTAATCCAATAATTAAATTCTCAGTATTTTAGAATTTGAGCTTAAACCTAACTCAACTTCAAAAGTTAATTCATGAAGTGAGGGTTGCATTCACTTTTATACCTTATTTGCATCATATTACTAGTCACTGAAGAATTTCCATTATACCCCTCACACAAGACATTTGCAGGTTGTATAATATAATGGCTTGATAACGGGTGGCCTAGTAAGGCTAACAACAATTGCTAGAATAAACTCTGATGGTAATCTTAAAATTTTAGGCCTAACTTAACTTCAAAAGTTAGCTTGTGAGATAGGGTTGTTCTCTACTTATATACACTACTTGACTGCTCGGCCCATTCATCACTTGGATGTGGTCACTTTGTTCTAATGACTCAGTTGTGTTTTTTCACTAATAAATGTATTGTTGAATATAAAAGAAAAACCATTCATGTGCCTTCACGTAATAACTTAAGCTTTGGGACGCGTAGTTTATGCCATGGTTTTAGTGTCTTTATGATCATGTTGTGTAGAGTTCAGTCCTTGTTGTCATATTCTTCTAAGTGACAGCTAAATTTTAGTAAAAGGTAACATAGCCTGTGCATTGTCCAGGCTTCAAGTCCAAAGGGCTCTTGCGTGTGATGGTATGTTAGATAGAGAGCCATTTAAGTGCCTTTACCCACCCAACAGAGTAGTTGGTTCATGAGTCTTGACAACTTTAATTGTATTACTTGTTGGCTTCCAATTAATTAGGTGGAGGCTGAAAATGATTTTATATCTCTAACTTGTGAAATACTATGAATTCTTATATTTTATTTTAATAAGAGTACTCTGGATCAATATTCAAGAATGTTGAGAACCATTTGGATATGTATGAACGACACTTATTCATGAAACTGACTGAACATTGAGATAATTATTTGGCATTTTTTCCACAACAGGACAAAAGAAATATCATGCATTTAGCAGAGTTGATTCACCTAATTTCAAACTTTGCATGACATGTATGCTATGTATAAAACTTCACAGAAACGAAAGGGCAAGTATTTTGTATGCATTTTTTCCGTCCATGTTTGTTTTCATGTTGAAAGAGGAATGTCCACTTCAGTTAGCGTTGATCCAAGTGGTGATAAGATAATCAGCTGTCCGTAATTTATATACTACTTCTGCTTATTTAGCTGCTTTTTACACACAATGCAATTAATGATAACCACGTATGGCAGGGAAATATATCCTTCCTTAAATATATGCATAAGGTATTGGGAACTGGGTTAATAGATTCAGCTTGTGCAGAGACTCCTTAGATCAATATTTTTTGGGAAGTTTGAGCTCATCAGTAATAAATGGCCATGCAATTCATTGCCGAAACATCCTTTTATACGAGCTTGCTTCTTATTTAAAACTAGTTATAGTTAGTTATTTTTTTAAAACTAGATTTTTTGAGCAACCTTGGGTTTTGCCACCGCTGAAGAGCTTTTGTAGGCTAGGTCTTAGTGGACTTCCCTTGTCCAGCAAAAGGGAAGAAAAAGATTTAAACCCGAATTATTTGAGGGTGTAAAAAAGCTTTCTACTTCAAAGTTGTGGCAACTAAAAAAAAAAAAAGTCTACTTGTCAAATTATTCCCGTGATCTTTGGTTGATATGCTCAAATCCATTATTTTTCCATTTATTGCTTACATGATTAATAGCATGCTAAAAAAATTCATCTGTACCATCTATCAAGATTTCTGCCATCATTAATTTACTTCTATTTAGGTTGCAGGAGCTGCCATCATCTTTGAGGTGCAAAGAAGTTCAAGATCAGAAGCAAGAAAAGAAGAACTACGTAGACAAGAGATTGAGGTTGTTTTTCTGCCTTTCTTTGTCACGGATTATATGTTTTGAGGGTAATATATTTATTTTCTCTGACTGCTATGCATGATGGAGGTTTTAAATTTGGATGCCTTTTTCCCTTACATCTAGATTTTAGTTTTGCCTACCTATATATTTAGTCTTGTTTTCTCCCATTCGAGGTGGAGGAAGCCGTTGGGGACCATAAATATTCTAAATTTCAAGGATCTACTCACTTTTTTGTTACTTTGCAGGAAATAAAGACTAAGAATGAAGAATTGGCTAGAGACATTGAACTTCTTGCAGAAAAGGTTGAAGAGCTGGAACAACTTTCCAGGGGACGAGGACTACTTGGCACTCTTAATATCAGACACAGTCGTGTATCTGAAGATAGAAAATCTAATTGATTGTTGCAATTGTTAACATTGCACACAGATTTTGATTAACAAACAATGGCTCTTGGTTTGGCAAGAAACATAACTGATATTAAAAATGTGCAGAGGGGATACTGTATATCTATCTATATATCTATCTCTCTCTATATATATGGATCTATATCTCTCTCTCTCTCTCTCTCTCTCTCTCTATATATATATATATATATGGAGAGGTACAATGAGAGCTAAAAAAAACCAAATTTTAGGTGTGGTGTGAGGGGCTTTGAGGATTAATCTTGCATCTAACCTCGTATGAAATAAAACAATTGTACAACACATGTATGTGTGCTTTTGGAAAATTTACTTTCCAAGGACAAATTCAACATGCAAACTAGGGTTGAAAATAGGTTAGGTCAAATCAGGTCAGGCTTTAGTAGGCTTGAATCTGGTTCGCATCATTATCATTAAGTTTGGTTTGTTATCTATTAAAAATAATTTATTAAGGTCTGAGCTTGATTTGCATAAAGATCTGATCTGGTTTAAAAGTCTTTATACAAAGTCTAATTAAATAAAAATAAGTAATTAAAAGTAAAAAAAATAACATAATAAATATGTTTTTCATATAAATTATAAATTATTAAATATGATTTTATAAGTTATAGTCTAAATAAGTCCATTATTCAGGTTTAGTGGAATTTTTCTAAAATCTATAATTTGACATTTTTAATTAAAAAGATTTTTTAAAAAGTTTAAATTTGACTTTTTTAATTAACAGTTTAGCTCACATCATGCCTTAATTAGGTCTGAGAGCATATGTTTGATAGACTATCTTGCCTATTTTCACCTGATTTTCACCTCTAATACTAATTACAGTTCTCAAATCTTTGGATAATCTACGTTTGTTTTCTCTAAAATTTTGTTCTGACAATTACTTACAGTTCACATAACTATTGGGGACTCAAATTATACATCTGTAATTTGGAACAACTCTGACACAGTGATAAAGTTGTGTCTTGATGACCTGTTGGTCATGGGTTCGAATTTGGAAACAGCCTCTTTGCATATGCAAGGGTAAGACTGCGTACAATATCCTTCCCCTTTACTTACATATAGTGTGGAGTCTCCGGACAATGGGGTTACGTGACTTTACGTGGTTTTGTCCCATGTAAAGTAAAACAAAAAACAAATACAAATCAGATATAAGTTTAGTCTCCATGCCTTTTAAAATACTACATATAAAAATAACCTTAATTGAGTTATATTAATGTTTATTGTATCTAAACCACCTGAAAAACCAGAAAAAGACAAAGTGCAGTGAATAGAAAACAATTAAAGTACAACGAAGTCTGATCTTGCTCAGAGTATAAGAGGTCACGGTTTTCCCTTTGATTCAAATTACTACCGAGGAACACAATGAAGACTCTCAGTTCTTCTCTCTTTGTAATATCTCATTCTCAATCAAGTCTGATTAAAAAAAGAAAGAAAGAAGAAGAGCTGTCTCTCAGCACTACCAATATTTATCCATTTATGCTGCTTTATAAACAACAGAAATACACAGAGACTCAAGAGAGAACTCACCCCTTCGGTTACAAAGCTAACATCAACATAAAGGATAAAATTGTAATAACAGAATAAGCCACATCAGCATCATGTTCTTATTTATTATGCAAATATTTGGACACAAAAGGTGATGTAATTATAATATTTGCAATTGAGAGATGCTTTTTTTTTTTTTTTAAGTATACGTACAATTTTTTTATTTGATATTATATTTACTTTTAGTTGTCTGTATCTTTATTTTATTTGCTAAAGTTACATTTAATAACTATACATTATAAATATTTTCTTCTTAAATTTGATTTGTAATAGATTTATTAAATATAATGTTTATTTACCAGACATATACTATTCATCTTATTTTTTTTCAATCAGATTATGTTACTATGATGTGAAATATTTTTGTACAAATAAAATTAAATATATTATTTTATTTCCTTTTTTCCCCCTTTCTAAACATTACTTATAATATTTTAAAATATATTTAGATAATTTTTTACCTTTATTTGAAATTTTTTTCAAAAGAATAAATTTAAAATAAAAATAAATATATGAGTAAACATATTGAAATGTAATTAATTTTATCCAAGTTTTATGTATAATAAAAATGAATTGGAAGAATATGCTAACATGCTAAGTGCTAACATTTATAGTATGATCACTCTTATGAAACTTGGTCCAGCTCGATTGGTCGGACTAGCTGAATCGAGATTTGATGTTAAACGGGATCGATTCTTCTATTGAATTGATTGTGCAGTTTATTCAAGACAATCTGATCAAATCTGACAAAGTAAGTTATCGAATCCCAATTGAACCGGTCTGACCTGACCAATTTTATAACTTTTTTTATTATTTAAAAAAATATTTTTTTAAAATTTTAGATTTTTAATTTTTGATTATTATCAATTATTATTTTGAATTTTAGAGTATGGATAAACTTTTATTACTCAAATATTGTCAGTTATATACTTATATATAATAGATACATATAATTTAAAATTTTTAATATATATCGGGTCAATTAGTGATCCATTTGGTGGACTACTAACCCATTACTTCAACCGAATCAAATACCTGGATTTCACAATATGAGTATGATTCTTCTAATGTGTTCAGCTTGATAAGTAGCAAGGAACATAAATATTTATTAAATATTTTAATTACTTGATAAAATTTTTTTATATAATTGTGTATTTATTTTTAAATTATTTTTATCATATGTTAACATAAAAAAGTAATTTCTCCTAAAACTAATTAAAAAATCTTGAGGGCTGAAAATATAATGAACACTTATGCAAATAACCAAGAGGGGGGTGAATTGGTTTTACATCAGAGTTTTTAAAATTTTCTTTCAAAATTTATAACAGCGGAAAACTTTTAAAAGGATCCTTATCTTTTAAAACCAATTTGAAAATCAATTTATTTCACCAATCAAATCTCTCTTGTGTTGTAACCAATTTTATATAATGCATAAATTATATACTTCAAGAATATAATAAAATACAAACAAAATCTTAAAACACACAAGATTTATACTGGTTCACCTCTCAACCCGGAGGCTACATCCAGTTTTCTTTCAACCAAATCTTGGTTAGAGTTCCACTATAACAAATATATATTCTTTACAAGCTTACAACTGATCTCTCTTACCCACCCTAGGTAAAATTCAAAATCTATACCTATAGACTTTTCAAAAGACCAAGAACCAGAGATCTCCTCTATGTTCTTCCCTCTAGAAAACCTTTCTAGAAAAAACTTTAAAGAATACAAATGTTATATGGAAAATACAACACAATAACAAAGCAAATATCAATCAAACATCAAGCTTAAAGTTCAAGAAAAATATCACCTTTTAATCCTCAACTAATTCAATGATATGAATGATTCAAACAATCTGAGAATATATGCAATAGATGAATAATACTTCTTTCTTGAATCTTTCTTTGACACTAGCTTTGAACAAATCATCAATCCTTGAGAATTATGACTAGAAACACATGTAACTCTCCATGATACTCAACATATTTGATTTTCTTAATAAATTCAGACTTGAATACTCTTGAGAGCTTTAGAAGGTGTTTATCATAAGGTTTGTACGAGTATCTCTGTTTTTCACTTTATTAATAACACAGTCCAGGCTGTTCTATTTATAAAAAAAATAGATATAACTAACTGTAATCGATTAATTCGTCAATGTAATCGATTATTTTAACCAGATAATCGATTAAAGTGTTCATCAGAAATCTGGAAATTTATCAAGAACAAATAATCGATTAAATCATCTTGTAATCGATTATTTCAGATGAACTCAGTTTTCTAATGCATACATGTAATCGATTAAGCTCCCATTTAATCGATTAACACAAACCATGTCTAAAACTGATCAAAGCACATTTAATCGATTACGATCATCTGGTAATCAATTAAACCAGATAAACATGCTGTGTAAATTTATGCAGAAGCTTATGTAATCGATTATTTCTCAAGATAATCGATTATTATAGAGACTTTCTAATTTTGTGTTAAGCTTATTTAATCGATTACAAACCAGTGGTAATCGATTAAAATGTTCATAAGGAAATATCCAGAAAGCACACACATGCAATTAATCGATTATATCACCTACGTGATCGATTAAAACAGTGAGAAACTGTTTTATAAAATCCTAGTTGTCTTTATGAATTTCTATCAAATTTCTTATTACCACATGATTATATCTAATCAAATGAATGTATGAACGCATGAATCATCAAAAACTAATGAGGATTATAAAGCTTTATCAATTGAACTAAGCTTTAAAAAAAATTACATATACCATCAAATAGATTGTACATGTAAAATATCAAAACTTATATGCTTCAAGCTTCATCTCTTTGCTTCAGCTTCATCAAATCTAACAAGGCCTCCTTTATTTTTTACTAGAATATAATATAAGAGTCGGATAAAAATAAAAATAGGATAAAAACATGATAATCTTTTAAGGAACATATAAATTATCATGTTTTATATTTACGCTCGATAAGATAATATCAGAATATGATATATATCTATATCTATATATATAATATTATGATAATATTACCATTTTATAACAGTATAATATTGATTTTAAAATTAATTTATAATATTTTTTAACTTTCAAAACATTATTTCCTTTTAAAAATTATAAAAATTAACTAAAAAATCAATGATGCTAACGTTAAATATTTAATGATAAATTA